>JACGDI010005456.1:107117-171046 GCA_014898725.1 Jacaranda copaia | reverse complement strand
TAGCTAGAACCCTCTAATTCTTAACTCATTAAAAAATTGAAAAATTGATTGGTAGTAAATGACATGTAATAAGATAGCAACAAATTAATATGAATATACTTTCCCATTACATGATTGGGGGCATTCATATAGTTATGTTGAAATAGACTTATGTGGTTCATCCTAATTGTAGGATGTCGTCATATATTTACTATTCTCAGTCAAGTCAACTCTAATTTCGAAATGGGTTGAATTCATTCTAATAAAAAAATGTGAATCTTGAAGTGTTCAGGCATTCTTAATATAATGTTGGGGCATTTTGATCGTACTTCTGGCCTTTTACTTTTTCTGTATCACTATGTTTACAAATATGGAAGGCTTCACGTAAGTCCTATTTCAGGCCAACACTTCGGTCACAGTTTGGTTTGTATATTTTGAAGAAACATAGTCATACAATTATGTTATTAGAAAAATAATCATTTATTTAGGCAAGCACGTTTATTGATGAAGATGTAAAGTCTGAACTTATATAGACGAAACAAATAATTTTTTGAGTCAGTCAAGAGTCATGAGGCATCTGCAATAGTAACCTTCAAGAATGAAACTCTTTATTCTACCAATTCAGCTTGTAAAGCAAAGTTCCTTTCTCGCGGCTGAGTAAGAATTTGTCTCTTTTTAAAGGTTGCGCTTGCGCTGTTGAGTCTTCCGGGCGCTTGCTAGTGAGAAGCTCCTTTGGTGGCCTTTCTCTTCAGCACTTGCTGCAGTAGAACACATTAATCACAGGATGTTTGAAATAGGTAACTGTTGAATGCATGATTAATAATTTATAACTGATACCTTCTATTTTGTATTAAAATGTAGGGCTTTGTTTGTTTGTGAATTGGGGCATTTTTTAAAAATGGTTTTTGAAAAGTGGAGTTGGGGAATATGATGATTGTTTGTTTGTATTTTGGGTGGTAGGTAGAGAATAAATTGAGAGAAAATTATTTGTTTATTTATGTTTTAGGAGGAGACAAGATGTCACATCAAAGCTTATTGGTTCGGTTGATAGGGTGAAATGGATATTTTAAAAGTATTTATATATATATATATATATATATAGATTGAATGAGTGGTAGTATGTGTATATGTGTGTAATGTGAAGGCGACAATTTATAATAAGTAGTACAGTATTGGAGAATATATTAGAGTGTGAATGTAAGGGTGTTTTGGGAAATGAATTTTGTATTTTGGGAGTGAAGTTGGGGAATGCATGTTATTTATTTACTTAAATTTTAAGAGTTGGAAAATATATTGAAAATTTGTAAACAAACAAGCCTAGGCATTTGTAAAATTTCTATTCCCGCCCAATTTAAAGTATAGATAGAAATCAATTCTTATGTATGACAAAGTAGGAAAATTTAAGCGACAAAAAGCATTTTCTTCTTCTTTTTTAAAACAAATAGATGACAACCCTTTTGGGGGCATCGTTATAATAAAAAGTGAATGCTTCTTAAACTATTGATGCTGAATGTGCAATACTAGTTTCCAGTACATCTGTTACTTTCTTCTTTAATTTATTACCGTGCTTGAGCACCAGGCTGGTTGTAGTTATGGTACGTGGGGATATTGGAAATAAAAAAAGTTAGGTTAGTCTGGACTAGGTTTGATTTAAATAAGTCAAGCTTTATACGTGAATGATAAGTTTGAGCCTAATCTATTATATATGATAGAGTTTTTTTTTTTCTTTTTTAGATTAGGTCTAAATTTTTTTAATAAATTCTAAAATTTTAACCCGGCGGAAGAGTCTACTTAAAAACTTATTTTCTACTAAGGCTTCAATTAAATTTAAATATCACATAGATCTAAAATTTTAATATGTTCAAACTTGTTTTAGAGTGATAAGTAATAATCGAAATGATAAATAACAAATATATAATTATGAAGGTTCAAATGTAAGTGTAAAATAGTATTATTTCGACAAAAAACAATATTAAACAATATAAAGGATCTCAAAAAGGATTAATTAAAAAAATCAAATATAATTAGTTATTTAATATTAATCATTATTCTTGTTTTTTTTTTTTTTTTACGTGAAGAATGATAAACGGATTGGCTTATTAGCCTTTACAAGCTTTTAGAAGAGCCTACATCTAGCCTATTTTATTAAAAGGGGTATTTTTTGAATTGATGATATGACATGCTAAAAATTACGACGAAATCATCATTACGGTGTATCGGACCATCATCGAGAGGTGTCTTTGACTAGATTATGAATTTCATGCAAAAATAAATTAAATGTGATAATTTTATAAAATATATAAATTTAAAATTTAAGAAATTATAAAAATAAAATCTGAGAGTGGCCAAAATTACAAAATTACAAATTTTGATTTGATTTTCCGTATTTCAAACACAGTGATAGTTTTTTTGAGTGGATCCAGAGTCCAGACGTCATTAGCGACATTTCAAAACGAGTAGTATGGGCCTTAATTTGGGTTGGTAAAAGCAACGATCACCTGAATAGTGATGGACTTGTGATTATTAATCCAGTAATCCACGTGAATTTGGAGTTGAAGTTTGGCCACCGTATAAAACGTGTCATTATATATGCGTTATAAATTATTAATAATTTTAAAATTATACTTATAATAATTACTAATGGTTAGCAACAACAATTTGGCATTATTGATGGCGATTTTGTTTATCCTTAGAAGTTATGCAAAAGCTTCTAATTAATACATGAAGGTACTTGACAAAAGAAATAATAATTTTTCTCTTACATATCTGTAGTCGTAATAAATGGAAACGGATATTTTCTTTTCTTGAATTGCTGCTATACACCTTTGGAGGCTTTAAATTTGTCTTTAAAATTATATTTTAGAAGGGCAAAATAAAAAGCCCCTTTAACTCATCATTTTTAGGCTAAACTACAAGTGCGATTAATAATTATGCCCCAAAAACGTACATTCTTAATACTAAAACACTAATTTAATTATATCACCGTTAAATTTATAAAAATTATCTGAATAATGATATTTAATTTCCAGATACTCATTTAATACATTATTAGTTAGTATGTAGCCGCTTTTCTTGTGATGTCATAGATAGAGTTTTTGGGTTTAAAAACTAAAAAAGCCGCGCATGGGCTTCTTTTCTAATGTACAAGTAGGTTGGTTTTTGCTTACTTTCACAAACCATTTGGGTCGTCGCTCAATGAAATATAAAATATGTCTCCAAAAATTAGAGCAAACTTTCCAAACATCGTTTAAGATAAATTATCTCCCTAAACTTTTCGTGGGCCAAAGCATAATTAATCAGCTCCTAAAATGCATTCTGCATAAAAAAGGGAAAGCCAGCTGCTGGCTGCCACCTATCACAAAGAATAGTTTTAAATTTTGGTTTTTGTGTATATACAAAGTAACCAACAGTAATTTTGTTAGATATTGGAAGCTAATTACTCAAACTTTGAAGCAAACATGAAACATTTGAATGTGTTGTTCATTTTAGTAATCATTCGAGTTTTTTGTTACTTATTTTGAAGGAGTTCTCCACATGATACCCCCGCCCCCGGCCCAACCCTCACTCCGTTGTCTGGAGATTCGTTACTAAGCTTCTTGCAGCTAAACTTCGAGCGTGGTGCAGATGTAATATAATTCATTGTTGCAAACATGTAAATCAATCAAATTAATGCAAGCCTTCACTTAAAGTCAATATAAGACAAAAGAAAAATAATTAAATCATAATAAGTGATAGTGCGCTACTTATTATTATTTTAACTATTAATTGAGCGATGTTTTTTTTTGTTATTATGAATATAATAAGTGACAATATAAAAGTTATAGTTATATCACTATAAAAATTTATGGCATTAACTATTGCAAATTCGTAGGTGATGCTAAAATTCGTAGTTTTAGCTATAAAATTATTTTAGCCAAATTCAAAGTTAATGATCTCGTAGCTAACATTCGCTACGATCAATACATAGTTGACGGTCATTCTTTTTTATAAATATATTTATTTTTTTTACGGATAATGCATAAGTAATCTGTTAAGTTTCGAACATAAAATGCTATGCATTGATTATTCATATTTTTTCTTGATTATAATTAAAGAAATTACATTTGTTATGAAATTCGTAAGTACGATTTGTAGTTATAGCTATGAAATTAATTTCGTAGCAACTTTTTCATTTCAGATGCTTAGTTTTTTAGTAGTGTGTGTATATATATTAAGTGATAAGTTTTTTTGTTATAATAATAATTTTCAAAAATTTTATAATGTCCAAAGTTGTATTTAAATTAACACTACAACATTAGCACAAATATATAATATCAACAAAAATCTGTCATAAATCATATGATGGTTTTTGTTATTATGTGATTGTATGGTATAAGCATCACTAACTAACAATAATCATTAAAAAAATATCAAAAGAGTGACAAAGTTAAAGTTGTCACTAATGACATGTATTAAGTAACAATAGCTTTTATCTTATCATTAATAATAAATTTTAAGTGACAATAACTTTTATTTTGTCACAATATAACTCAATAATGACAAAAATTGATGTTTTAAGTTGTTACTGTTAACAATTAGTAACACCCATATAGTGACAACTTAATGACAATAAAAATTGTCACTATAATTTGTGACAAGATTTTCATTGTCACTATAGATATGCCACTAATTATTTATAGTAACAATTTAAATACTATTCTTGTTACTATTTAATTTGTAGGAATCATTAAAGTGACAAAATTAAATTTTTTGTCACTTAATATACATAATTAATGACAACTTTTATATTATCACTTACTTTTTTGTCACTAATTTATTTTTTTCTTGTAATGAATAATAATTTAAAATATTGTTTTTGTCATTGTTAAGTTATTATAGTACAAAATAAAAAAAAATCACTAAATAAATATATTATTAACTTTCACATAATTAATTTTTTGTTAATTACAAATGTTATTACCATTTTTCTTTTTTGTACCCTGCGCGACTCATTAGGATTTGTATTTCTTTATACTACCCAATGTAATTTACATTGTATGTTACAAACATCAAATTTTAAATATTTTTCCTTTTCATTTATTTAAATTTTCAGGTGGGACTATAATTTTGAATTTTAGAAATAAATTTATTTATTTTCGACATAAGTCATATATACAGTGATTTTCATCAATCATCAACACATTATCATTAAAAATGTTTTTGAAACAAAATTAAACTTCTCTCAAAATATTTAATCCATTGATATTATAACTAAATACGATATGTATATATATATATAAGGGAAACGATAATTGAAATAGAGAAAAACATTACTTTTCATCTCTATTCCATTTTCTACAATTAATTTGAAGAACTTATTAAGTAACAAGTCAATTAATTGCAGTGCTTGAAGAATGAAAACAACCCAAAAGGGTTTCCAAGACACAAAGGGAGACAGTAGATTCTCTTTAAGCTAGGACAAGATTAATTGGAATAGTCCACTTACATATATATAGTCTCCTCAAACTGATGTTTTTTGTTCTCTTTTTGACAGTCTAAACTCTGATTGACCTCTTGGATTTTTAAAAATCTACCTTGAGTCCCACTACTCATATTTATTCAAAAGAGAAGAGGATGATGAGTACTAACTCGCAAGGACTTAAATACTAGTGGTAGCTTCAACTTTAGTTAACTTTATGTGATTAAACAAGTTTGAAGCCAGCATTATGGCCAGAAAACATGACTAGATATGTGGGCCTGAACTTGTTCATTAGAAATAAAAAAGAATTAGACTAATGCTGGTAAAACAATGATGAACCTTATAATATATAATTCAAATTATAAAATGTTGTCTTTCTATTTGTTTTTGCTAAGAAAATATTGGTTGAACAGTTGGAATTCTTGTGCGCATCTTGTCTTTTGGTTTCCACAGAGCCCCAAAAAGCTCCAAAACTTCTCAGCCCTATTATATTCTCCGGCTTAACTCGATTCAATTGCGGCAGCATATCTGAACAGCTTGGTAAAGGGGCAATTACACCTGTATTTTCAAATTCATCATCAAGATAACCTTGGAAAAGTTTATGTTGGATTCTCAATTGGCTGCTCTGCTGCTGCTGCTGCTTTTGTTTATTTCCTGATGCAATTATTTTCCCAGAAATATATCCAAAATAGATTTCTGTTTGCTCTTTTCTTTTCTGGGAAATCAAGCCAAAATGTGGAGAAGAGGAGGTGTGGTCAGCGGTGACTTTTTTTTGTATATTTGTTAATTCTGATTTCAAGAATGAACTTCATAAACTTCTAGTTCATATAGGAGGACTATATAACAAATGATCATGGGACAAAAAGGTTAAGAAAGAATTGACTGCTGAATTATAAGTTCTGGAGTCGGGCTCAAGAGCAAATCTCCAAATACCAGAGAAATATTAAGACAGAACATCTTGCGGTTTATAGCTTATTCTGTACCAGGAGAACTGCATTTATTAAGTCCAAGAAGATGATACCAAGATCACAAATCATAACAGAGAAGTTAAGAACTTTCATGTAAATATTGAATCAAAAACTTAATTCGACCATAGTCTCCAGCTTCTTCAAACAAATATGTAAGATTAAGCTTTTCCAAATTTGCGGACGGGACTAATTAATATATATATATTCAAAATGGGAGGAAAGAGAGCAAAAAGGCTATGAAGATAACTTAAAAATGACACTTCAAATTGCTCTAACTTAAATTTTTTGTCTGTCTCCCTTCACCTTTTGACAAGATCATTCAATTCTTTTGAGTAAATTTATAATCATTTATACAACAAATTGCAAATATATATAGATATATCCTTCAGACAAACAGACCTTTATGCTCAATCAAATTCTGAATTTGTGAAACAGTGGCGATCGATGATCTCGACTTCAGGAATTGTCACAGACCACCTCGCTCTCCACCTCCCGCCGGTGGAAATTCCGGTGGCAGCCACAGGCAGCACAGACGAGAGCCGCCGCAGACCCTTCTGAGCCGCCGGCCATGAACTCCCGGCAACCGTCCACCGCGTATCCTCCAATATTGGCTGCATGGTTCTTCTGACATTCGACATACCGTACCGCTCGGACAACCTGAGAGGTTCCTTCTTTTCTGATCACTACTTGCCTTTTCTTCATCCTTGTGAATTCTTCCCACCTAACTACAACCCTAATTCCTGCCTATCTTTCCAACAGAAAGTTATTATATTTATGTCTATATATGAATGGAAAAATTCTACTAACCTTAGTTTCCTGATATTCGATGAAATGATTCAAGAACAATTCTTGTCAAGGGTGGAATCGAGGAAGAGCTTGAACATAAAGCTAAAGGCCAAAACATTGGAGTGAGAGCACCTTAACCTAACCCTAGCAAGTGCCTATATTTATATTGCCAAGTTTTGTGTTCTTCCCACTTTGAAAAGTAAAAGTTGTTGCCATATTTAATTGTTACTTTACCTATATACCCTCTGATATAATTGATATAAATTTATAAGACGTTTTGCTCATTGGAATTTCAAGCAACCAGTCTCCACTCAGAAAAGGCCACCTACAGAGTGGCATTTTCATTTTCATTTTCATTTTTTTTAATTATAGACACAACTAATATACAGTATTAATAGAAAACTCTTAAATGGATAGGACAGGTGATAAAAGGCAAAATGGAAAATATTCAAAAACTTTCAACATATCTCGTCACCCAAGGATACACCTAGTGGTAAACTATCAGTGACTTTTTATTGGGTGGGATCCAATCCAAACGTAATTGAAACGATTACTAATTGTAGATCCAATCTATCAAGATAAAGTTATCTAGTGGTTCCTCACAGTATCTTATACATGTTTATTTCACTATGAATAATTTTCTTTTTGTAGTTATGAGATATGATGTTATCACATTTATTGAATTTTGAAGCCGGATCTTATAGCTCGTTTTATTTTCTAAACATATTTTCAATTTAAATATAAGTGAATTTTTAGTTGAAAGGCACCCCCAATAAGTAATTGTGTATTTATTTGAATGATAGCTCCCATTTCATCAATCAAATCAAGATTGAGGCCATTCCCACCAAACCTAGTGATATATCTCTTATGACTCGAAATTCATCAAAAGTCTAATTATTTTATTCTAATCTACATCGATATAAAAATATTAATGATATGGATAACACCTCATCAACACAACATAGCTCCCATTGTTAGCTTGGCATGATCCATATCATTTTTTATGTATATTCATATCCAATTCATGCAATAATTTTGGGCACGTCTTTCTGCCTTTCTTTCTTTCTTGTTTGTACTCTTCGTGGTTTTTAACATTTTTTCACGTGAGAGCATCCATTAGATGACGTTTAAATGCAATTATGATGCCTTCCTTTATTAGTAAGTTTATTCCTCTAGAGACACCTAGTTGTTTATCTTACATACATATATATATATGTATGTATGTATGAGAATGAGATGGGTAATGAGCATTGATTATTAACATTTCTGATATTGAAAAGAAGCAATTAAGGAATAGAGAATTGACTGGAAGCTGGGTCGTTGGAAATGATCTTCCAACTGCCTTGAAAGGCGAAAAGACTGGCTATTTGTATGTCAATTAGGCCAACTATCTAATTAATTTGATGGGAAAGCGTTGCTTTAGCAGTGGCTAAAAGTGATTGATTTTTAATTCCACAATTTGTGGGTCCATAATGATGTACAAAGGGGAGTAAGAGCATGACCTTTGTCTAATTATCTGCTAGTGCTAACTTCCCCCATTTACCTACGTTTTCACGCCAATTTGTCTAATTTAAGGAAATATGATTCCAATAATGCTGTCCAAATTACTATCCATATGAAAGTAAAGTTACCTTGAGTAAAAGCATAGGTCACATGGAACCCACAAGAAAAAGAAAAATTAAAAAAAAAAAAAAAAGAAGAAGAAGAACAATAAAGTAATTCTCAGTGGTGGTTTACTAATTTGCAAGTGTATATTTGCTAAATTATTATATATTCAAATGGCCCATGAGTGAAGGATTGGAAAATAATACCCGCCACTGGGAAAGATATAATGGCACGCGGACATAGTTGTCAAAAATCTGATAGTACTGATTTGAGAGGAGTTATAAAGAGTGGTTGGGGTCAACTTCCCTTGGATCCGAGTACTGCAATGTTAATCTGTCAGTGTATATTTTGTAGTTACCTCTTATAAGTGGTGCTCAAAATCCAATACACATTTGAATAAGACATGTTTCAAGGATATTTTTGTTATGTGATTCCAGGATGTTATGAAAGTAGTTTAAGTTGGAAAACTGTTTGATTGCCACTCATCCACTGTGATCTTCTAACCATATTAAACTTCTAATTCTAACCCAATAGATTCTAGAGTTGGTTAAGGTCGTCACGCGGCAATTGTTTGAAATTGGCTACAACTTACATTAAAGGAGGCAAATTTAGAATTTTGTAAAATAATATCATGCAATAATATATTAAAAAAATAAATATAAAGATCATTATTTTTAAATATAATGAGTTACTATTGATATCGTTAACACTGTTTAATTTGCTGCCAAGTCAAATCATTCTCATGTATCAATTTATTTCCTTTTTATGTACATTAAAACTTTTCATAACTTCAAATTTTGGAATGAACACAACTATCCCATTTTGATCCATACTACATAACAGCCATAGAAGTTGGAAGCATTGTGATGGATGACAAAACAATGCAAATTAGGACAATATATGGATGCAGACTATTATTTTACAAGGCAAAGAATGAGCCCGGAATATGAGGAGGGCCAACAGGTTGAGTAAAACCTGGAAATTTCACCCAAAAGTCAGTACAAAAAATTGACAACCCTTCATCAAACATACTATTTATATATCATTCCTCCATCATTGGCACTTTACAGCATAAATTCACTGCATGTAATAGACCGGTTGAATTGTACTTCTGTTGTACAAATGTAACATATTTAGTGTGGTCACGTGTGGATTTTAACGTAACATATTTAGTGTGGTCACGTGTGGATTTTCTTTCTTTCTTTCTTTCTTTCTTTCTTTCTTTCTTTCTTCTTCTTAATTGCAAATTGTAAGTTGCAGAACAAATCATTGCTATGAATTCCTTTAATTTGATACTATTAAAGAGACTCATATTTAGTTGAACTGTTGCATTGATTTATAGTAACTTTATAAATGAAATAATCAAATGCATCAATAGAATACATAATCAATATTAACAAGAAGTTATCAATCATCATTTAACAAAACAAAATATTAATTATCAACAATAGTTACGTACTAACCCATATTGAAAATTTTTTCAATAAATTTCATCCAATTTGAAGCTTTAAACTGGAATAAATTATACTTTTCTATAAAATTTATAGTTTTACCTAAAAAATAACTAAATAATAATTAATTTATTCAATGACCATCTAACATCTGTGTTTGGTAATTAATATTTTATATATTTTGAAACAATATATTGGTAATGTTTATGCAGTTGAAATGATGTTTTTGTAAATTAATTATTCACTATTAAATTTCTATCTTCTTAAAAATTTCAAAATATCTTAAATATAAATATTATTTTTTGCCAATAATTTTACAAAGAGTGTTTGGATTATAAAATTGAACTCTTAGAAAAATAAATTTCTCAATCTTTGATGCTTTCACACAATTTTAAAAGCCAAATTTTATGAAACTCTAAATTGCCTATTCCTCTTCTCCTTCCACAAATGAATAATTCCCCCTCTCTATATATTTCCATCTCTTACTCCCACTTCTATCTCCCTCCCTTTTGTCCATTCTTCACTGTAACTTAGTTTGGAGCCTTTATTCCATTCTATATTTCATCATTTATTTCATTTCATGAATATATACCATGTGTATTAAAATTTTTTTGTAAAAATAATTAATTTCAAATAAAATACACATGACATGTAATTCAATAAATTTAAATAGAAAATAAAACAAAAAGTAAAATAAAAAATCTAAACTATAGTATAACTACCATTGCTTCTTCTTCTTCTTCTTCTTCTTCTCTCTCTCTCTCTCTCTCTCTCTCTCTCTCTCTCTCTCTCTCATATCATAATCTCCTATCCTCTCTCAAATTTTTTTCCTCTCTCTTAATCATCGCTTTTGTTCCTCTCTTTTCCATCATTTTCTCACCTTTTGCTTGTTTTTTTAACCTAAATTCTCCTCTTTTACCTGCTTTACCATATATTTTTCTTTCTTTTTACTCATTTTTTCCTTTTGTTTTCTAACATTTCCTGCCACTATCCCTTTCCTTCCTATTCCCCCTGCCCAACCCTTGCTTTCTGTTGCTCTCTATCATCTCTATCCATCATATCAACTCTTTTTGCCTATTGGATGTTTCCTCACTCTAGAATTTTTTCTATTGATACCTTTAGAACAAAATCATGCATGATTCAAAAAAATTAAGAAAAAATAAAAAAGAAAAAAAATTAGAGGTAAAGAAATAAAAAAATATACATGACTAATGTGACTCAAGATCTTGGCTCTAGATCTCAAACTCAATTTTCCAAATGGACCTTATTCTCAATCTTGACCATGACTCGGATCGCACTCTACACAAGCAATTTGAATCTCTAACAGACCACAAGAGCACATGTTAGGCCAACTGAGATCGCCCTTAGCTAAGACCTTTTGATGCCTAAGTTAGCGTCTTGATGAGGTGATCAAATAAGAGCTCAAAGGTAAAGTTCAGAACTCAAGTAAAAGATGGTAAAATGACATGACCTAGTGCTGTGTAATTTCCTCATTTTATAGGTGTTAATTGTCCTTGTTTGCATGTATTGAGGTAGTGAATTACTATTCATTAGATCTGTAATAGATCAACAATTTGTGATCCGAGTCATGGCTCAACTCAATTCGATTCAAGTTCTACTAGGTCTTGACCCAACCTGAATAAAAAGATGCAGATCCTCATCCTATTTAGGTATTTTAGCTAAAATCCAAGGGTAGAATAGTCTCTTTTATTGTCTTCATTAACTATCATCATCAATATTAACTCCTCTACTTTCCACGTGTATTGGTTCTTTTCTCATCTTAGGGGGATGAACTTATATACTATGGGAAATAGGAGCTAATCTTCCTCAGTCGTTCGATTTGGCATTACCAATCTTGATCGTTAATGCTTCTTTAGGAGTCGACCATCATATCTATTCGTCTATAAATACTCCAGTGCATCCCACTACTTCATTTCATTTTTTCTACACTTATTACTTCAACACGCCTCCCCCAAATCTTGATCTCAACCTCATAACCTCTTACTAAGATCTCAGCCTTTTAGGTTTGTTTACTCAATTAAAAATAAGCTCGAACTCAAGTTTTCTTCTTTCGATAAAACTTCTAGCCTTAGTTAGTTAGGGTCGAGTAAAAACATTTCCTTATTCTCAAGCTCAGAGAATGTGACTTCACTTCAGCTCTTTCTTTCCTCAGGTTTGATCTCAATACTATCTCCAACCAACTCGCGGGATCCCAATCCCAAAGTAGGTCTACCCACAGTTGGTTTTTCCTCCACATTAGGAAAAGAGCTAGCACCGGATCTTGAGATCGAAGAGTATATCATTGCCATATCCCCTATGGTTAGTCATAGTCCTTAAGTTTGGAGCTCTAGAAGTCTTTGAAATCAGGTCCAAGTTCTTGATTCCTTTCAATTATGAAATAATCCTTCCTAATAAGTTAGATTGGATGCATCTCACCCCAGCAGGATGCGCCACATTCCATGTAGGCATGCTAGAAGGGGGTTTGAGGTTCCCAATTCCTGATCCCATTGAGAATATTCTACTAAGTTAGATATTTGTCCTACCTAATTAATTCCCAACACAATAAGGCACATCATTTGCTTTTTCATCACAATGACTTACTTTGGGATCGAGCCTTCTTCTACTCATTTTTAGTCTCTTTACTCAATAATGACCTCAACTCGGCCTGAGAAACATAGGCTTTATCACCTCACCGCGAGGCCTATGTGCAAATTTCTAGATAAAATCCCAACTTCCCTAGATCATTGGAAGAAGTGATTTCTTTTCATTTGAGCTCCTGCCATTTTCTCATGGCGGTTCAGGTTTGATTGGAGTCACAATAAACCTAAACCTTCTACGTTGATAAGGTCTCTTGGGGATAGGATTTCGTAGATGCCCTAATTGACCATCTGTATAAGGTTGGCGAGCTCTTAAAAGAAGAGGTTCTCAAGATTACTAGTCTCTAGCTGGCTAATATCCAAGTTTATAGAACTTTTAATGATAATTTCTTTTGCTATTTATTTTTCTCTCATTTTTTTCTTCATTTTTTTTAGTTCTAGGTCTAACTTATTTTATTTTGCCTCAATCATGTCGAACAGAAACTTGCGCATCATCAATAAGATAAGGGCACAAAAGAAGGCCTTAATGGCTAAGGCTCAATCTTCTAGGCTTATGCCAATACCATCTTCACCAACCCGCATCATGACCTTGTGCCAACCCTAAAGTGTGCATGTTAAGCCAACGGAGGTGGAGCAGCAGTTGCCTCCCATCTTAACTCAACCATCTGATAAAGTGTTTGAGATTGGGGTCGCACATCAGACTCCCGACCTAATTCCCCTAATTGAGGGCACTTTAGGGGACCAAAGGAAGATGCACAAGCATAGCTCCAAGAGCAAGAGCCACAATCACCCTTCCCCCAGCCATTCACATTAGAGTCCTTCAAAAAATGTATCTAAGGACAAGGGTTTCAGTGGGAACTACTCATTGAAAATAGCCTGAACTAAGATAGAACCTAACCTTGCCTCCCATCTTGAGATCAACATCTATGCCTATCACAAGGCCATCTTGGCGGATGAACATAAGAGCTACAAGACTATTAATTCTAAATTTTCCAGCAATTTTTCCCATCCAGCTCTGATTCCAAACTAGAAAATTATAAACTAAAGCTTTGTTCTTTGATCTCAATCTAGGGAGACCTTCTTCGAGCTCTATAAGGGGTGCTTGATGACCCTAGACTAAATTCTACTCCCCCTAATTAACTTTACCAAGTTAAAAGAGAATGGCGCCCATGCCATGATACAAGTAAGTTTATTATCAAATTTACATCTGTAAGAGCTCTTTTACAATGTTGTTTGCTGAACTTTAGTTTTCTATAAATGATCACTTATATGCACTAAATCACCTTGTAATGTGCTTACTGGAGAAGTTTTTTCATGGCCCAAGAGAGGGAAGTCATGGACCTTAAAAAAGCCAAGGATAACTTGAAGTTGACCTAGGAATTCATTGATAATGAGCTTGTTTCACACAAAGAGGAGCTTCCAAGAGCTGGAGCAAACGTTGGCCAAAATAAAAAAATCTTTAGCCTTTGAGAATAAGGCATCCTATGATCAAGGTTGCACCAAAGGTCGAGAGAATTTTGAAAACTCCATTGAGTTCCAAAAGTTAGCCTAAAACAAAAGGGAGCTGGAGCTTTCAAAAAGTCTGGCATTACTGAGTCCCTAGTTGAGGATAAAGCGCTAAATATGCCTTTATGGGATTCCTCAAAAGTCAAGCCTAACTGAAGAAACTATGAGGGATCATTGATGGGATTTGAAGCAATCAGATCCTTTTAAGGATGCCAATTTGAAAGATTACCCCCACTCATAGCCCTACTGAGGAAGACAAATTCGAGTATAGGTTCACTTTCCTTACTTTTGAAGAGGAGGTTGAGGTCCCTTAGTTAGCACCTAGGGAAGGCATGGTCTCGATTCTAATTGAACCTCTTGCAACTACTGGGGTTCCCTAGGAGGCTATTGGAACTGCTACTAAGGTTGGCAGATCAAAATTCGGAGACATGAACTCCTAGCCTTGTAGATTCTTTAGAATTTTAGATTTTTCCTCTTCAAAGGTTAGCCTTTATTTTTGTAATCTTGGTTCGAGATCTTCATGATACTTTGTTCATCTACTGTAAGCTTGAAATGAATTCTATTTAATCAAAATTTGCACTTGTAATCAAAGTTTGTTTCAATGAAGTGTCTGCGTTCATTTGCAGCTCACAAAAGTTGTAGTTCATTTAGTATTTTCACAATTTTTGCTATCTTTAATGTCTTCTTTTAGATGAGATCTTACTCAAATCTTGCTTAGATTTCTCTAAGTTGAGATCTTGCTTTGAGATCTCGATCTTAGATCTCATGAGATCTCTTTGAGTTGAGATCTTGCTCAAATCTTATGAGAACCCTTTTAAGTTGAGATCCTATTCTAGTCTTATGAGATCTCAATCTCAGATCTTATGAGATCTAGCTTTTGTCTTATAATATCTTGATCTCAAATCTTATGAGATCTTTTTGAGTTGAGATCTTGCTATGGTCTTATGAGATCTCAATCTCAAATCTTGTGAGATCTCTTTGAGTTGAGATCTTGTGAGATCCTTTAAGTTGAGATCTTGCCTCAAGTTTTGTTAGATCTCGTAAGATCTCTTTATGTTGAGATTTTGTGAGATCTCGATCTTTGATCTCGTGAGATCTCTTTGTGTTGAGACCATGCTAAGATCTTGTGAGATCTCTTCAAGTTAAGGTTTTGCTCAAATCTTATGAGATCTTTTTAAATTAAAATCTTGCTCAGATCTTGTGAGATCTCTTCGAGTTGTGCAAGGGTAAATCTCTTTGAGTCGTGCGAGATTTAGGTGATCTCTTAAACTGTCAGATGAAAAAAAACATTAACAACATTAAATAGGAAACAATTTCTTGTAATTAAATATGCATTATATAAGGTACTAACCATACACTGGTTTTTTTAAAATCAACTTCAATCTAAACATAATAGTTTTTCAAATTCTACAAATTCCATGACCTTTGCAGTTCTTTTCCCTAAGCATCCTTCATCTTATATGAACTTTAAGTGGTTATCTTAACAACTTGGTAAGGTCATTTCCAATTTGGGTCTATCTTCCCCACATGTTTTGAGACTTCAACCTTTTTCAAAATCTAGTCTCCTGCCTAAAAACTCCTCCACCAAACTTTTTTATTATAGTGTCTTGCCATACTATTTTTGTATTCTTAGATCTTAACATAAGCTCGATCTCTCTTTTCTTCTATCACCTCCAGTTCAAACTCCTATATTTCACTGTTAACTTCTGGGTCATACTCCAAGACCCATCTAGTGGATTTACATATTTTAGCTAAGGATCACGGCTTCCGCTCAATATATCAAGCAATAAGAGATTTCACCAGTTGCTAACTTAGAGGTAGTGTGATGTGCCCATAGGACTCTTGGGAACTTATTAGCTTAACATCCTTTTGCCTTGGCTAAGCAAGCCTTAAGGCTTTTTAAGAGGTCATAGTTGGTCACCTCCATTTGGCTTAACAGATGTGAAATGCTACTTAATCCTCAACTCCTAACTCTAGCTCATTATCCTTTTTTCTTGAAATTGAGTTTTATTATCAAAGATTAGAACCTTCGTGATTCTAAACCTACAGACAACATTTCTCTAAGGGAAATTCTTAACTTCATTCTCGATGAACTTGATAGATGCCTCTGTCTTTACCTATTTACTAAAATACCCACCGCTACTATTACAAATTATTTTTTGGCCTCTTGCCAATAGGAAATGACCTAGTATGTCTACCCCCATTTATTAAATGGACAAGACATAGAGATTGGCTTCATTGGTGTGGTAAGTCGATGGTAGATGTTGGCATGGAACTGACATTTTTCACATTTTTTGACAAAGACAGTAGTATCTTGATTTATGGTAGGCCAAAAGTAACCTCGCCTGAGGGTCTTGAGGGCTAAAAACCTCTCCCTTGAATGATTTCTACAGTTTCATTCATGGATTTCCCTCATTACATACTGAGCTTTCTCAGATCCCAAATATTTTAGCAATAGCAATTCATTGAACCTCTTGTACAATTCTCTATTAACTATAGCAAATCAATTTGCACAAAAGGCTATCCTCCTTGTCTCTCTAGGGTCTTCTGGAAAGATCCCATCAGTCAGGTATTGGATCTTGTCATTTTTCCAAGTTCTCTTAGCTTGTGTCTGCATTACTACTTCTTTCTCAAAAGTGTCCTCTAACTCGGAATGTTCAACTCTTAGCAAGGTTATTGATGGGCTTTAAGTTCTTTAGTTGAGTTGCCTAACTTTGCTAAAGCATTCATTCTCTCATTCTCCTCCTTGGGGATATGATGTACTAGGCAGAATGCAAATTTTAACAGGAGTCCTTTTACTTTTTTCAAATATTCAATAATGGACTTCTCTTGGGTCTAAAATGTCCCCTTGATCTGAAGTGTCACAAGCTGCGAATCAGTGTAAACATTTTTCTTTTCTATGTTTGTGTGCTTCATTGCCTTTAATCCTATTATCATTGCCTTATACTCAGCCTCATTATTGGTAATCCCAAAGGCTAGCTTTACTACAAACTCGAGCTCTATAGATTTGGGTCTACTAAAGAAAATTTTTGCTCCATCATACTGGAAGGTGGATGACCCTTCAACATGCATTATCCAAGTTTCTTTGTTCATCTTAGGGTCTTGCTCAGCCATCTCGACCAAAAAGTCCACCAAAACCTATGCTTTTGTGGAGCTTCTTCTTTGATACTCTAAGTCAAACTCATTTAGTTCTATGCCCACTTAACAAACTTCCCAGAGACATTTGGTTTGGCGAGGACCTATATGAATGGATGGTTAGTCAAGATAATAACTTTATGCAATTGGAAATAGGGTTTTAATTTTCTTGCCTTCACCACAAAAACCCAAGCCAACTTCTCAACCTCTAAGTATCTACTTTCAACTCCCTACAATACGTTTCTCATATAAATAACTAGCTTGTGAACCATGTTCACCTCCCGAATTAATATAGAACTCACTATATGCTTTGAGGTTGCTAAATATAAGTACAGAGTTTCCCCTAAAATAGGCTTTACCAACAAAGGTTGCGAGGCCAAATATTTCTTAAGGTCTCAAAATACTTTTTCACACTTCTCATCCCACTGGAAGGTTCTCATGTTTCTTAAGACCTTAAAGAATGGCAAGCTCTTATCTGCCGACCTCGAAATGAACCAATTCAAAGATGCAATCCTACTGATTCACTTTTACACATCTTTTACTGACTTAGGTGAGCTCATGTTCGTTATTGCTTTGATCTTTTTGAGGTTAGCTTCTATTCCATGCTCTCTGACCAAGTAGCCCATAAACTTTTTGTCTTTGACCCTAAATGTGCACTTTGCTAGTTTAAGCTTTATCCTACATTTATTTATTATAGTAAAAGCTTCTTCCAAATGTGCCAAGTGATCAAGCTCTTTCAGGATCTTAACTAGTATATTATCAACATAGACCACCATGCTTACCCCATTTAACTTTTTAACATTTTGTTTACTAGCCTCTGGTAGGTTGCCCCTGTATTCTTTAACCTAAATGGAATGAGATTGTAGTAGAACATTCCCCTCTCAATAACAAAGGTTGTCTTATCCCTATTTTCCTCCACCATAAAGATCTGAAGATACCCTTAGAAGGCATCCATCATGCTAAAAAAGTGCACCCAGCTGTTAACTCTACTAATACGCTGATCTTAGGTAAAAGTAATGGTCTTTTGGATAGGTCTTGTTTAGGTCTGAATAGTTTGTGCACATTCTCCATCTTTCTTTCATTTTTGGTTCCACCACCACATTACAAAATTATTTCATGAATTAAATTTCCACAACATATCCGACCTTGAGCTGCTTGTTAACCTCCTCTTCAATGATTCAATTTTTCATTGCCCTATAGTTTTTTTCCTTCTACTGGACCGATATTATCTAGGGGTACACATTTAGCCTATGCATAATGACCTCAGAGTCTATCCCCTCAAAATCTGAAGGCTTCTATACGAAGCTTCAACTTTCTTTCTCAAGAACTCAATGGTTAAAAGCTCCACCTCAAGAGCCATATAGGTTCCAATCTGTGTAAACTTGCTTAGGTCCTTAAGTATTAACTTAATCTCCTTAAGCTCTCCCGTAAATTCTATTATGCATTCTTTTACTCATCTTTTCTTATTCTTATCAAGAGGGTTCAAGTCTGGGATGTCTTCAACAAAAGAAACAATTATTTTTTTTCCCTTTAATGCCGAGCTCTCTACCTTGAGCCTCTTTTTTAGAGACACGTGATAACATTTTTTCATCTTTTTCTAATCATGGCATATCTCTCTTACTCCCTTTTTTATCAAGAATTTTGTATTTAGATGGAAAGTCAACACTACTACTTGGAATTGGTTTAGCCTAGGTTTTCCCAAGAACATATTATATGTAAATGGTGTATCTACTACTAAGAATTTTAACATGAGCATCCTTCGGCGAGGTTCCATTCCTAGAGAGATTGGGAGGTCAATGGTCCCTACCAACATGACCTTAGTCTCTCCAAATCCTATTAGGGAGGTGTAGACTGACGTGACCTTGTGAGCTTGAGCTCCATCTTTTACTGACCTCTAAAAATATGATATCTACCGAGCTCCTATTGTTCACCAAGACCTTATGCATTGAAAAATTAGTTGTGTCCATTGTGATGACCATGGGATCATTTTGTGGTCCAACAACCCCTTGAGAGTCTATGCCATCAAAAGTGATAGTAGACTGATCAACAATATTCAGTATTATAATCTTTTTTTTCTAACTTACCTGGTTCCTTATAAACTTGGCATGTCTGTTTCTTGCATTGTGGGAATCCTTCGAGGTTGGACCCTCTACTATCATGTGAATCCTCTTCAAGGCAAATTGTCCCCTATTGGGTCATCTGCAACTTTGTTTGCTTTTCTTTCTTGATTTTGAGATCTACTCTAGTACTGATTTCTCTTCTTTTCATATTCACTTTTGGGTTCTTACACTTTAGATCTACCTCCTTGGTAATGAACTCTTTTAGGCACCCTTACCTGATGAGCTTTTCCATTTATCTTTCAATTGAATATAATCTTTGGTGTCATGTTCGCTGTTTTTATGGAAATGAAAATATTTGTTCGAGTTCTGCCTAGCTGGGGTATCTCGCATCTTCCTCGGCTACTACAATATCTTAGATCCCTCTATGGCTATTAGCACATGGGACTTTATGGTGTTGAGTAGCACATAATAGTTATATTTCCTGAGTGGTGCGGGTGGTAATCTTTTTCAAATCTAGACTTGGATGATTCTTGATCTTTTTTAGATCTGTGGGGAGCATTCTTGGTCCATTAGTGGTCCTTTATAGCATTAATCTCCTCCTCATGTATATAACATTAGGCTATCTCCATCAACTATTCCATGCCCTCCGAGGGCTCTCTAGCAAGAGCTAAAGCTAAGGGTCCTTTCTTGAGCATGTGGATGAGTATGCTCATGATTATGTCAATGCATAGGTCCTATATCTCGAGCATCTCATTGTTGAACCTGTTCATGAACCCTCTTAAGGTCTCATCCTTCATTTACCATATAGTGAACAAATAAATACCTGACCTCTTAGCTTTTTTCTTATTAGCAAAGAGGTATAATAATTTCCTTACGAGTTGGTCATATGACATGATTGTCTTATGAACTTGCTCCATAAACTATTCTTGAACTTTCCCACTTAATGTTGTCACAAAGATCCTGGCATTCATGGTGTTAGACTGTCTATATATGTTCATGATATTTTCAAAGGTTTTCACATGCTCCTGAGGGTCTTTAGTTCCATCATATTTTGGCAAACTTGGAAGCTTAGAGTGTGATGCCACTGACTCAGCCAATATTTTAGTAGACAATGGTGAGTTATTTTTTTATAGCATTATGATCTCTTTTTTCTTGAGCTTATCTATCTTCTTACTCAATTGTTCGGAGTGATCATTGATCTCATTAACCTCATCTTTTGAAAATAAAGGCTAGGGTTACTTGAGATCATCCCAGTTCACTGTTAGCAACTCCAACCTTAAGTCTTCCTCTCTTTTGTAAACTCTAGGCGAATAACTTGGTTGTCAAGTAGCCTTACTTTCACCTCATCTGAATCTACCATCTCCTTACCTCTTGAAATTCTTAACCCTTGCATGCCTTTTGCCAATGAGGGACCTAATCTCTTATCCTAGAATAGAGGTCTGTTCACTGAAGATAAAGTTGTTTGAAAGGGTGCTACCGTTGCAGCTTGAGCTCTGCATTCATGCTCTTCCTAAAACCTCTGGTTCTCATCTCAGAGACCAACTGCTCCAGATCCTCTCTACTTAATTGCACGACTTAAGCTCCACTAGGGTCTTATGCTAATGCCCCTTGTCCTATTTTAGCTTGGGTGTTTTGAGGTATAACATTGGCGGGTGGCGGGGAGATGTGGGTAAGATTAGTAGTGATGGGGATATCAGCGATATAGGGATAGAGGTATCCATCGTTCATCCCAGAGTTCTATCTATAACTAATTGTTCGCTCTTACTACTGGGGAATCAAATCAGAATTCCCATAAATGATGCCAACTAATACAGCTTGGGATCTTGGGTCTAGATCTTAAACACAATTTCCTAAATAAACCTTGTTCTCAATCTTGACCTTAACGCAAATCATGCTTCACACAAGTAATTCGAATCTTTGACCTGACCACAAGAGCTCATGTTAGGTTAGTTAAGATCGCCCTCAACTAAGGCCTTTTGATGCCTAAGTTAGTATGTTGATAAGGTGATCAAATAAGGGCTCAAAAATAAAGTTTAGAACTTAAAGTATAGGTATTATGTAATTTTCTTGTTTTATAGATGTTAATTATCCTTGTCTGTATGGATCGAGATGGGGAATTGATGTTCATCATATCTATAATAGATCAACAGTCTGCAATCTAGGTTGTGGCCCAGTTTGGTTCGAGTTCCATTGGATCTTTACTCAACCCGATGGATCCTTATCTTGTTTAGGTATTTTGATTAAAATTCAATGGCAGAATAGCCTTTTTCGTTGTCTTCATTAATTATCACCATCAAGGATGATTTAATTTTTATATTAAAGATAATTTAGTTTTTATATTAAAATTAAATCTAATTATTCTTTTAAGCATCTCTTCTTAATATTGTGACAATAGAAAAAAGTTATCCAACAAATGATTTTTATTTGACAAATACAAGAATGATAGTAATTAGTCTATTATATATCACTTTTCTTTTGCCTAAAGAGATAATTTTTTCACCAGATGTTTATATTTTCAGAGCAATCTTTTTTTTGGGTATATTTCCTTTTGTTTTTAATGTATATCCGATTATTACGATTACGCCTCTCTCAAGATTTAAAATCTCATAAAGGTATGTTAGTTAGCAAATTAAATAAGTGCAAGAAACAAAAAGTTGGCTAAAACTTTTGTTGATATCATTATTTTATATTTTAAAATCTAATAAAGAAAATTTTTACAAAAATAGGAATTTAGAAGAGAGAATTCCATAATTGTTAAAGTTAGAAGAGAAAAGATGATAATTTTAGTTATTTAATTTGGAAAAATCATATAATTAGTCCTTAAAAAAGGAATACAGACTTATTTATTTTTTATCACAACAATTTATAACAACAATACTACTATTAATAATAATAAAAACAACGACAACAAAAATAATTTATTTCTATATTAATTAGATGGTGGGACGAGTAGGATTAGGTGCATCCTTTATTTCATCATTTTATATTGGAAGGCCTAGAAAATAAGATGAAAATGAACTAGAGGTTGGCTTGTATTTCCACGAGAAAGATGACAAAAAAAAGAAAGCAGAGATATATTGGGAAAATCAAAACCATTGATTAATTATTATGCGTGGATGCTGTCTCTCTACCTGAAGTTAAAGTTGATGGGGACTTGAGACAAGAATGATTGGAGCTTAGAGGAAATTATCAAAGATTCCACATTTTGTTTCTCACCAACCGCACCCCGACTACCCAACTATCAAACCGCCCATATGGAATAAAATTTAATTTTTATTATCTCTATTGGTTTTTTTTTTTTTTTTTTTATTTTCATGCATGTTTTCTTGAATTTTCCAGGTGGTGTCTTGTGAATATTGACTTGGAAACATATACTACCATTGATGTTGGGATATTCAAGCAGTCCAAAATGCCCCAATCAACTTTTTCTTTTCTTTTCAAAGAAGCAGGAAAGTAAAAATGTTTTTGTGAGTGTTTCTGTTTTTTTTTTTTTTTTAATTACTTAAATTTCATTATTTATTTGAAAACAATTATAAAACAAACAGCCGCGCTTTGGGTAAGAATATTCCTCTAGCTAGGTTCTTCCGCCGATTGGGTGAGGTCCAAGTCAATTCACCTCCAATTGATGATCTGAATATACAACAAATATTTATGTAACTGTTGATTGGATGGCTAATTAATTTAATTAAATAATATTATTCTTGTATTTATATGAATGAGATTTAAAATTTGAATTCAATATATTCTTTGTGTGCATGCATGTATAAATCTATGCCGAACCTATCCTCTTTTGATGTGTTTTGAAATGTGTTTTTTGAAATACTTTCATTTTATTTTATAATTCTAATAACTACATAAAAAAAATATCATCTCACTACAATCACTTAATATAGCCCTACAATTGAATGTTATATACTTATATTTCTCTGTAATTGTTTTTTATTTTTTCAATTTTTTACTGCAAGTTATATATATATATATATATTTCTACTTGCAATTTCTTCTATCTTTCTAACTTCTTACTATTGGTATGTTTTGTTATTTATATTATTTAATTACTTTTATATATTATTAAATGCACATGTATCGAGTGTGCATCAACCATTGGTGTATATAATAAACAGAAAATTACGTCACTTAAATTGGCCCAATAAAAACTCTTTATTACACTAAATTTGAGATATTAAAATTTGGATAGTTTAGATTATTTTATAGAAATTATACTAATAATTTTGAAAATAATATTATTTATAGCATTGGGTTGTGTGGCAAATTAATTATACATTACTTAAGAGTCAGAATTTGAAATGTCCGTATCATCTCAATTAAAACGTGAATTGATCTTTATTTGTGGGTTGGACTTGGATTGATGCAAAGTAAAAGTTCTGAAATATATTAATATTAAAATTATCTTAAAAACAATCAGGAGTTTTCCTTATTTCTATATGTATAAAACATATTAAAAGATATTAAAGATTAGTTGTTACATTTGTTTTTTAAGATACTCTTTATCATACTTAATTCCAATCAATTTGACAGAAAACGAAGCTCAAACTTTATGATCTCAAGTCAAGTTCCGAAAATGTGTTAAACTCGGATCGACATTGCCGCGAAAGCCATCAACGCGCTAATCGTTACATGTTTCTTGATTTAATTTTTGATATATAATTAATTTTAATTTAGTCCAGTGACTTATAATTCAGTGGCATTAAATCTCCCTTATTATATGAAAGGTCTCATGTTCGACCCAAATGAAGGTTTTTGTATGTATCTTATGTGTGTTTCTTGGTCGTAGTTTTGCAGAGTTTGTACTTCCATATCTTGTGATCTGATATTTATATTCTATTGATTTGTTATAACAATGATTTTTTTAATTTGATAATTGAATTTGTACACTATAAATAAAGGATACTCTCTTAAAAACCATAATTTAAATTTAAAATTAGCAACTATAGGGTGGCGAAAACTGGTTTTGCAACAAATTTATACAAGTGGATGTTGACTAGATCCACATTAGTTATTGATTGGAAATTGAAATTAATGTCTGAATAGTTAAGACCATCACAAAGATGACTTAACACTTCAACTAATTAATCATGTATTTGTGTGCATGTGGCCTATAATCTAGTATTATTTGAACACTTTCTAGTGTCCCTTGGTTTCAAAATCTAGTCATATTATATTTGAAAATCTATATATATAGTATACAAAAATAGCCAGTTAATGTTCTTGCGCAGGCAATATATATGCTGGAAACTTATGCAGGCTTTATTTGTCAGTTACTCACAGACAAATTAGAATTTTGTTTATTTATACACATTTATGCAGAGGAGCTTGCCAGGTTCGCTGAGTTGCAAGAGCCTAAACAATGCAAAGAGCTAATTTGAATTAATAATGTTGTGTAATTTAACTACTTATTTCTCTTTCAATGCAATAAAAGTAACGATATTTAAAATACGTGGCATATTAAATTCGCAATCAAACTTAAATAAAATTTACTACAACTTATTGTAAATGCATTTATTAACCGTGAGTATTAATAATTAATTTGTGTACAAAGTAGTTTAGTTGTACAAATACAACTCGTCATAGTAATTGTCATAGACTTGAAATTTTATGAATGAATACATCGTATGTCTGTAGCATGTCACTATACATTATATTATTTTAAACATAAGTTACAAAGACTACTTTGTACCTACTCTACAATCAATCTTGTATTCATTGATATTTCTGCATTGGAAAAATGCAAAAATAGGACTATAAACAATGTCGTTTTGCAAAAGAGGACCGAAATTAAGGCTGTGACAAAACTAGGACCATAACGATAAAAAAATAAAAAAGAAAGGACAAAGCTAGCCAAAAAACACATTTAGCTCACCGAAAAGCACAATAAGCATCTGAATATGCTTGTGTGACATTTGGCTAGCACAACTTTGTGTCTCGTCATATGCCACATATACTTTGATAAGTAAAAATTGCAACATAGGACCATAAAAATGCAATTTTGTGAAAGATGACTGGAATTAAGGAGCATCACAAAAGATTGCCAATCTTAAGAAGCAGAATATTAAAGAGTAACAAAAAAGATAACCACATAACACTAAAATTTTAAGCAGCAAAAGGTTAGGCAAAAATTGATGACATCTGAAATGATTATTGATACAAAATCGAAGAAAATTTACAAGGTTGGAATGTTACAAAGTTCAATCGATTAATCCAAAATTGACTAATGATGCAAAATTAGGCAATTTGACAAATTTGCATAAGGTGAAAATTGATGATATTGCTCCTCATTACAGTTTTACGTGTTATCTTTTTTGCCACTCTTTAAGTTTGGTTATCTTTTCTAATATGCCTTAATTCGGTATTTTTTTTTTTTTTTGCAAAATACCCTAACTTATTGCCCTCTTATTATAATTTTTCCTTTATTAAAATACACGTGGTACATAACAAGGCATAAAGTTGTGCCAATCAAGCGTCATGTAAGCATATATATATATATATATATATATATTTTGGTGCTAACTATATTTTCTGGTGAGTTGACTACACTTTTCGGCAAGCCTTATCCTTTTTTTTTTTGATTTTTTTTAAATATGGTCTCAGTTTTGTCATGATTTTAATTACGGTCCTTTTTTGTAAAATAACTTTATTTATGGTTCTCCTTTTGCAATTTGCTTTTTTTGTATTGATGTTGTTGGTTGAGATAATGTAATGAAATCATCAAGTTTCAATCAGCAATTTAATCAGTTCAAGGTTTAACTACAAATACCATTTTTTAAAAAGTTTTGGTAACTTCTTTGTTCTCTTAATGGTTCTATTATTTTACTTTCTTTAAGTTTTTTGAGAACATAAGATTGACCACTTGATTGTCTTGAAATTTTCATCGCAGACTCCCCCACGTTTCCCTAATAAGTTATTCATATTACAGGACCGACCCCATCTACACTAAAATATCTTAGGATTATTCTAGTTAATGTTGTTTTAGTGACAGTGGAAAGATGAAATTTGAACTGATGTGATAATGTTATATGTGAATATATCCGAATATGATTGCTACTGCAACTATTGACATAGTCATGTGCTTGATTCTACAAATGTGGCCCGAAAATTTCGATAGAATACTTGTGAGACAATTTTACGTCTGGCATGCATATATCTTAATTCGTAATTCTTTCAGTGGGAACTTTCTAATCTGTGTTCCAGATTCTAATTTCACTCTTGCGTTTTCTCTTTCAGTATTGAAAAATGGATGCCCCAGCTCACATATTGCCCCTTTAGGCCTGTCGTTCTTCGGTTTGATCTCACACTATTGCACTTTTATTTCTGAAAAAAAATAAAAATCAATTCACTTATGTGAAGTGATATTATGCTGTGTAAGCTGGTACTTATTTAAGCGAAATGGTGGTTTTTTCTTTACGAAGATCAATTTTTTTTATTATTCTGCTTTATTTTCTTTTCAAAGCACAATGTTTTTGCCCTTTCCTTTTTTTTTTTTTATCCTCTAAAATCAACGGCTGAAATTTTTTGTTTGGTTTGTTTTGGTTGTTCTTAGAAAAAATATTTTTAAGGAATGTTTTTGGGGATTGGAGTTGAAGAACGTTACAATGATATAGTTGGAGATTCTCTTGGTATGTTTAATTTTGTTTTGGAAGAAAATTATTTATGTACATCAATATTTTTTTATTTGATTAGTGTCGTGAATACAGAATTTTATATTAATAATTACAGTGTTATAATTGTAATATAGAAAGATATATGTGAGTGTGAGTGTGAGTGTGAGTGTGGGATAGATTTTCTTTTAAAAAGTTAGAAGAGGGATATTTTATGAGCGTTTTGGGTAGTGGCCACAAGAATGAACCATTAAATTTGGTTTCGTGTTTTGAATAGAAAAATATTTTGAAAAAATAAAACCAAAAAAATCCCGAAACCCTGGCCCTGATCACGTGAGTCAATGAAATAATAACTTTTTTGTGCCTAGTGATGAAACTGGGGACATTTAATTCAATGCTGTGGACTTTCACGCCGGTAACTAAGAAATTCAAAATGTGAATCCAAATTCAAGTGAAGATATCCAAAGAATTTAAACAAAAAAGTATAATACATGAACAGTATATTTCAAAATTTTATGATAACAAATAGGATAGCATATCAAATCAATAATAATATATATTCTCAGGTGTCCTTGAATCAAAATCCAGTTAGAATACCCTTGATAGGAAATCACCCAAATCTGAAGTTAAATTATAAATCTGACAACTAATTAAATGTGAAACGATGGACATTTGTGTTGTGTGCACTATATTATTATTGATTATAATTAATCCAAACTGAATTATTGAAACAATATCAAGGTTGGATTAGATTCAATATTGACTATAGCAAAACATTGACACGCAAATTTGGGTCCACATATCCAAAAACAAGAGTGGCTTTCACGAAAATACGATGAAAATAGTCACAATACTATTGAACTGCTGTTTCTGGCCCAAAAGGATAATTAATCATATAAACCCTTCTGTCCACCTGTGGAGACAAACGACGTTCTGTCCATGGGTTTTTATTTGATGGGCTATGGCCCCTTTTTCTTCCAAAAACAACTGTACTCTATCCCCACTTTTGAGGTTACCAAACACCCACCCCACTAGGAATACCCTCCTTTTTTCATTTGAACATGTTGGTAGGCCCTTTGTATTCTCATTTCTTCCCCCCATACTTTTGGTTTTGACGCTACTCAAAAAAATTGAAGGCTTTGAATTATGCGCCACCCATGAATAGTAAACATAAAATATTTTAATATTTATCGGCCATAGTTTATACAAATGCTATGTCCGCAGGCTAAGAGTTTACCAGGATTCGAATTCTAAATTTTATATATGCAAGGGTGAGAAAAATTTTAATAGGCCAATCGATCACTCAACATGATAGTATCTATCACTCCTTCGTGTTTCATTCGCGGGGTACTTTGGTGGATAATTTGGTCTTTTCAACTTTTTCGAATTTTACATAAAAAATTTACACTGTTGAGATCATGTGTGCGTACATGATATTATACAAAGAAAAATGTCCTTTCAAACTGTCTACATATGCATATTAGATCAAATAGTCTAATTTAGCATCGCACAAGATGCACATGACATATAGCTTTTGTGGTCATCATTTTGTTTTTTGTTTTATTAAATCAATCATACTCAGCCATGGGCCTAACTCTTGGGTACGGCGCAAATAAGGTCCTTCTCTTATGATTAATTAGTTAATTCTACTAATTTATAATGAAAAGGGCAGGACGAGAATCGGAAGAAACAATTCCTTTGTAAAATATATTAATTATTTCAATGGATATAATTCATTCTCCACTCCACAAAGTATATCATATATGTGATCTGCAATCAAATATATTTTTTAAAAAAATTAATACATTTAACATGTAACAAAAAAATAAAATGTGAGTTAAAATAAAAAAAATTAAGCTGCTCATAATACCCCCCCAAAAAAATTTTTTTTTCACTTGTGCAGCATAGCTATTTGGGATTACACAAATTTAATTAAGGTGCCTGGCAAAACTATTCCTTTCCTATTACATTAATTTCACTATTTTTATTTACATCAAGATTTACATACAATTATATAGATCAATACATACATATGTTAGCTTAATTTGAGAAAATTAGGCTTAAGGGAGTAAGGGTTTTTCTCCCCTTAGAAAACGCTGACTTTATTAATTAATGAGAATGCAAGAACATAGAGTTAAGAATAGGGGCACCCCCATCAAGTCTAGTAATTTCTAATATTATAAAGCCCATGGTAATTTTCACAGGTTTAGAAATTAAAAAGTGACTTTGAAAACTTTATATTCATTAAGATGAGAGTTTGTAATATTCTCTATCAATTGTTAATAATGCAGCCCACAGGCACAACTAGATTCATTTGGTACGTGTGAAGCAAACTATTGGATTGGCGTTCGAACTTTTCTGCACATTCATTCCGGGGCCATCAATTTAGACCAATAAATATATAATTCTTGGTTTGTGCTTTATAGTGCTCTCAATTAATTGGACAAGGCTTTCTCACATTTGATTTTGATCCAGTTACCCTTTGACCCAATTATCCAACTAAGTAGAGTGGACTTGAATTGACTCATCGGGCCAATCACGAACGGAGTTCACTATTTTTTCAGAAAAATTCAATTTGGTGATATTTAAATTTAGATTTAATTTTGAACTCAAATTTTGCATAAAACACTGATAAGTTTACTATCACTGTGGTTAGGAGCTAAAATTTTATAATAATTTCAAATTTTGGTAACATCTGAGCAACTCCAATTTGCATGCATTTGTTATTCCTCTCAAAAACATGTCTATTTTTGTAAAAAAAATTTGTGTAAGCCAGCAAATCTGGTATTTTTAGTCTGCCATGGAGCGAAAAAATCTTTCAGCAATTAGTTACTCTTCCTTGAATTTCATTAGGTTATACATCAGGTTTTAAGTCCACTTACCATCTGATTATTTGGGTGAAACAAATTATGTCTAATCTAAAATTTCTCTAAAACAAGATCTTGCTCGCTAATCATATGATAGGTCATTATTGCCGATTGGCCTTTGGCCCGCCAATGTTAATTAGTCTCACATATAGTGTGTAAGATTATGAGTTTAAACTTAGCAAATTTTTAAAGTACGTATAAATAAAATATATATATATATATATATATAAATCATTGTTTTGATGTTTCAAAGAATATATTATCTTTAACTATGAAGTTTTGAGTTAAAATTCCATGAATTATCTGATTATTTATTTTTTGTTTGAACTTATTGTTGACATCTCGTTATTTGGTATGGGTAATTGGTAATGAATGTGCTAAAATTTATTATTAATTGATATGTTGATGTGACGATGTTGATTTGAACTTGGTACTCGAAGACTCAAGTCAAAGACAGATGCAACACGACCTCAGGAGCACATCTCCAAGTTGCTAAAAGGGAATTGGCTTACAACACGAAACCGTTTGGTTTGTTTGAAATGGCTCCTTAACAAAAATATGACAAAAAGAATTATAGATTGTCTAAAGTTATGGAATTACATGAAAAGCAATGGCAATATCTGGATTTGTTTTGAGAGAGTATGTTTTGGGAATGGGATAGAAGAAGGCATTGAAAATGTTGTTATGTTTGATTTTATTTTGGGAAAAAAGATAAATTTTACTTTAAATTAAATGTCTTTTCATGTATGTTTTTGTCTAATTAATGGTGTCACATCAAGTTTTGTTATTATCATATGTTATTTTTATATTGATACAATAATTGAAATATGTACATTTTTATTAAAATAATGATTTGAAGATATAAATGTATATATTTTTAATTGATGCAATGATTTGAAATGATAAAAATGTTTAATATTATTATGGCAGAAGAAGTTGAATTTTGGGAGAAATGTTTATTTATGCTTTGAAAATCATTTGGGAGAATAAAACCAAATGGTTGCCAATATCTTTAAATAATTATCGCATACTTTTGAAATCTGTGTGAAAATCGTATTGGTGAATGAATTATCTTGATCTTGAGTTGGTGACTCGTGTCTATCAATCAAGTCAAATCTACATTAAAAAGATATAAATGTTAACTTATTTTAGGAATACATTTCAAATGTGCGGTGGTAATTTTGTGCATAAGGGATTGTAAATCCTCATCAAATTTAATTTTCTCTAATTACGTATAAAAAGAATCCTCAAACTTCCTTCGGATATCCAATATAAATATCTTAGAAAAATGAAGAAGAAGAGAAATAGAAAGTTAGAATGTCGATCAAATCTCAATGATATATCCATCTTCATTCGGACAAAAAGTATAACTAATTAGAAAAAGGGGAAACCCCAAGAACATATCCTCATGCAGAATAGACCAATCATAGGCCAGGTACCCTACCCATATTGATACTTTTTTTTTTTTTTTTTTTTGGGTAATGCCAATTAGGTCCCGTTGGGTCCAAAGCCAACCTCAGATTGTCTGCAGAAGTTGTTGTATATGATCTAGAATATTTTCAGAGCCACATGAGTAATATAAATACTCAAATGCAAGATCCTCCTTTAATGCGCATGATCCTGTCAAATTGGTTTACTAGAGAAAAACACCAGCTGGATAACTCTTAGCCAAGAAACTCTTAAGACAAATAAAGATCAAGTTTTGTTTTCATAATTCTTCTTCTTCTTCTTCTTCTTCTTCTTCTTCTTCTTCTGAAACAATGTATATATTTTTATTTATTCTATATATATATATATATATATGTATTTAAGTGATGTGAATATATATACACACATATAAGAAAGGCATCTGTATGTTATATTCACATATGAAATGTAAATATAGTATTTTTTGTAAATAAGATATATAATAATGTACCATTAGTGAAAAGTTTGTGCTTAATTTGAATATATAATAGTAACAAGCATGCGTTAGATACTTTTATTTTTCAAAACATATATATAATTATGAATATCATTTTTGACTAATAACATTATTCTTATATATTTATAAAATCAAGAAGCTAATATTTAATTACAAACAACAATTTTTTATAGTTTTGAAATTATGAAAGTGGATCTGCATAGCACAATTAAATTGGTGGGGATGATTGCTAGTACTCTCTCTCATGATTTTAATTGGGTTTAAATTGACTGAAACTCTATCCCTTCGTATTGCATTTAAGACACACAGAGAGAGAGAGAGAGAGAGAGAGAGAGAGAGAGAGAGAGAGAGAGAGAGAGATTTATAAAACAAATATAGGAGATTGAATCTGAGGCTCAATATTTGATCATTACAATCACTAACAGTGACCCCATAGACAACGTAAGTACTCTTTGAGAAGGTGGGTTATGGAAGCATTGTCTGGTCCATACATGACTAAAGTATCTATAAGTAAGTTAAAAGGTTGGTGACATAGCTTGGCTGCTTTCATTCTTCATTTCTACAAGAGAATATGGGCTCTCGTGACCTGCTCCATCCCACCTTCATTAATTAATTGCCCACCCTCCATATGATCCATTCTAATCTTAAAATCTTGTCTCAAACCCTAGGGAAGCTTCCTATGAAGGTTAAAACCATATGACGTTTGTTTCTTCTCTGTAAAAAGTAATGGACACAAGCTATTAATTCATAACGAAGGGCTAAAAGGGTACTGGTTTTTGCCTAGTTATTTGATGTGATGTTAGCATTCATGAGGGACTTTATGCCTTTTACAGTGTAGGTTTGAGTGTGGGAGTTGTGGTTCAAGATCAACCGCACAGAAAATCTTACTTGTAAAATTTGGACAAAAGTCAAACTCCTTCTACAATTGCATGTAAGAATATCTCAGCTGCATTTTCCCAATGCAATTCGATTTGATTCTTGGCTCGCTAATAATTATGATGAGTTGAACATGGTTTGAAAAATCCTATTGGGGGGATTGGATGTCCGGTAATTTGACCTCCTTTGTTCACGGATTCACTCCCTCAAGTTGCAGCAAAAGAATGTTCATCCTACATGTGTACAAACATTTTTTATTTGTTGAAAACATTGGTCAACCAATGAAACAACTGTATAAATTGATGTGAGGATAGTATAGTTTACTTGTGCTTTGGATTACTCAAAGCATGAGGGATGAATAGTTAGTCGGTAAATAATATGGGTTTTGGATCTAACCGTCAGTTAAATTGAGTATTTGTTTATTTTGATAATAATTTCTTACTAATGATTTAGAACTAGTTACAGTTTCGAATTAGTTTTTAAATTGATGATGTTGTAAATGATGTGATTGATTATTTATCTAAAACTCATTTATTTGTAATGACATGATCGAATGTGATTGATAAACAAAATTTAGTAAATTATTTGCTTACATGGATTAGAAAAAAGTATATCCTAATCATTATATAATTCACTATTTTTTTTGGATTATTTCCTGTGTTAGTTAATAAAATGTCATAGTTAGCTTTAAATATTCACTATAATATTCTTTTTACCCCTAAGTAATCATTTGGGCACAAATAATCATAACAAAATAGAACCTATTCTTTTTTTATACTCCTTAATCAATCTTTGAAACCACCCATTTGCGTTCATAAGCCTTGCTTCTTCAATCACTAACATCTCATAGTTTTGTATCTTCGTAATGATGAACCCATTTCCTCGCTTGTGCTACGAACCTCCCCACCTCTGCAAGCACCAGCTCCTTTTGCTTCTACATCGCCCATGCCTTTTTCATCATCTTCAACACCTCCTCTGACCATCGTCCCACCAGATAGCATTTGAATATTAATTTTCCACTTTCATAATATGAGTTGTGAATTTTCTACAAGATCATAGAGTTATATCAACTACTATAGCATAGAGGAGGTTTTATGTGTTAGTGTTATCAAATATTTATGTTTATCACTTTTATTTGTTTTTTGGGTTTAAACTTCTAAGCACTTTATATTAGTTTATGATTATGGTTGATAGACTTCCCTTGATTAAATATGTATATTTTTGCTTATAATTCTTTATGTAAGTTACTAAAAAAGAGGATATTTATCTTAGTTTATGAAAAGACATCAATGATCAATTCAACAAAGATACAAAAAATTAGCTTAGGAAGACAATAATTTTGTATATGATCGTAATCTCAAAATTAGGAAAAATCAAATATGAATGTTCCTCTTTTATGATTTTCACAATCAAGATAGAAGGAATATGCCTTCTTATCAGTGATTGATATAAAAAATAAATATGAAGATACTCATATCATGGCCTTCACAGGAAGAATACATTGATACAAAAGTTCCCCTACCATTATATAAAACTTGGCATTTCAAACAACACATCACTTTGCACTATATTTCTAAAACTAAGAAGTTACTGATATGAATATCTCACACCAATCAATAATATTCTATAATTGAGAGTAGATCTAGGCCATAATTCATGCTTTCATTAATGCACTTGAAAAAGAAGCCAAAGTTAGGAATATGCAGTTTGGAGAGTTAAGTCCCACACCATTTAAACTGCTTGTGGGATTGTGAACTCTACATTTGGCACTAAAGTTTCTATTAATATTTGTGGGGAGCTTGTTTGAAAATTGAGATGTAGGTACCTTGTGTTCAAGAAAATTTTGTCATTCTCTAGGGTCTTTAGTTTTAGGATAGGGCTACAAAAATTATGCACGTAGAACTAAAACTATGGGAGATGTAGTTTAAGAAATAATTTCTAGTTTTTGTTTTTCATTTTTTCGTATATGAGAATTTTGTGTTATTCATGGTTCAATGTAATTGAATAGGATATGAGACTAGCTGAGGCACACTTGTACAAAGGGGAGCCTGCACAGGATAAATTAGTAGTCATTTTTATGCAATCAAAAATAAGAGAAATAGGTTGTAAAGAAGACTTTATCCATGTTTCATCTTCTTATGATGATGAGACAGACAATTGAGGGAGAGTGGACAAGAAGTCAAAATAATATCGAGGGATAATGGAGAGGAGCGTCTGGGTGCTAATCTTCTGTGACATGATAATGTCGTCATTCTTCTTATAATAAGTTATCCAAACAAGTTCCTCCTCTAAAGTACTCCTTTGATCCTCTTGAAAATTCCAGGCATAAGAAGCTTTGACTTGATAATAAAAGCTTAAGCCCTGATATGTCTAATGATACTATCGACTCTAGTGAAAGTGTGAATAGCAAGTGACTTATGTAGGTAAGGCAATCCTTGTTGCTTGATTATCTTTAATTTCATTACTTTATGTTTCTTGGACTTGTATGAAAGTCAAAATTGTTAACTATCTATCAATATTTGGAATATAGATATTATCATAAATAAATGAGTTCTTGTTATTAGATGGAATGCTTGTCCATTTTAATTGTTATTGTAATGTCTATTTTGTAATTCTTGGAACTTATTATTATGAAATGTGTCTCATTTGGATATGTCAATTATAGTCTAAATGAGCACCAAGTTACTAATTGCTTAATTCTACTAGAATGTACATGTGGTTTGGAGTAATTCCATGAGGTATGCTTTGACTGATGGAGAAGCATGATAATTTATTATGTAGAAGTTTAGAACTTTTCCATGCCAAATGTTGATACCAAATGTTGATAATGATGTTCTTTATTGGATTATAAATGTAGAGTTGGAAATTTTGGTTTCTTGCAAAGAGAAAAAAAGAGTACAAATCAGCAATAGGGTACATATTTATATATTTTGATTTTAATGTCTAGTTGTTTGTAAGAGATGGCAAGTGGACTAAGCAGGTGCCATATCAAAATGGCCAAATTTGAAGGGTATAGATTTAGCTAACGAGCTATTCCAACTTCAAAGTGCTTTTTTTTTCTTTTACACTGAACCCAATAATTTGAACAAGTTATAATCTACCTAAGTAAATTCACTCCTACTTTTTAGTCTAGAATTTTATGGCACGAGGAAAGCACATGTACCATATCTTGTGAATTAAATACAATTTTGGAGTATGAGGTGATCACATTTTGACTCTTAAAGCAATGAACAAAAGATATAAACAACACATGCTATCACTTTGGTTAGGTGAATTTATCGTTTTTGCAATAATTGGCACCACCTTGGGATTTGCTTAATGCTTGGTTAGGTTAGCAATGTTCTTCATTACATCTTGGAGTGTAGCCATAACTTTAGGATCTCTAAATATTGCTATCAACTCAAGACCATTCTAAGTGTATTTATTGGATGCTTATACTTAAGTCAAGTTTTACAATAGTTGATGTTGTCCAATTTAACAAACTAAGAACCAAGTTCATTCAATGTGTTGAGACATGACTCATATTTTTGAGTTAACATTGAGCTATATAGTTTTTACTCCCAAATGCTTGTTCAAAAATATGATTGCTTACAAATACTTTATATACATATATATTTGAGGGTTAAATTAAGCTTGAGATAGAACCTTTTTTTGAGAAACAATTCCATAGACCTCAATTATGTAAAAAACATTATACCTAACAAAAATATCCAAAATTTGGGGAGTGCTAACACTCCAACTGAGTGTGAGCAACATATCACCTATTTTTGCCTACAATAATTTGGTCAGTCCTTTCTTTTGCTGTCTTGCTTTTCTGCTTCAAGTCTACCTTGAGATCCACAACAACACACTTGCTCTCCAAATCCCAAATCTTAATTAATTTAATTTTTTGAAGTTTACCTTTTAAGTAGCATGCGCACATGATCTCTTTAACTTCTAACAATTTTAAACTCAAAACTAAAATTATGATTACAATTGATGGAAGTCAAAGAATGGATGATGTACAATTGAACAACTTGGGTACAAAATCAACTAATTTTATTTTTTGCTCTGAATATTTCAGAATGCTCATATTTGCTTATAGGGACATCATGTTTTGAAATAAAATAAAATTAAGAACTCTAGGACTTTGTTTTATATTTTTATTTAGTTAGCATACTTCTTCAAAATTTTATATCTCAATCATGCACTTCTTCAACTCTTTTTTCTTGAACCCAAATACCATTTAGTGGCAACAACAATAGTAGCAATACCAGTTATAACAACATAGTTTTTGCATTTATCGGTTGACACTTTAGGAGTTGAAGAGGTTTGGTCACTTGGTTTAGCATCAGCTAGAAATCATGCGCCTTTTGAGCTTGCTGTAGGAATTTTATCATTATTACCCTTAAATACATGTGTACACAAATTTTCGAGCATGTTTGAACTATGTCTTGAAAGGAAGAAATGGATTAGGATCCATAAAATGAAACCAAAAAGAGGCAAAATTAAACTAATCATCTCCTTCCCAGGGATCAAACTACATGCCAAAAATTAGGATTTGAAGGCTAAAAAATACTTTTGTGGATGAAATCAAAGGAATCAAGTAGATTTCTTAAAGGACTTCTCCAATTGAAGATCAACAAACTCCAACACATTGATCTAATTACTCCACTTCCAAGCTTTCAAAATTCAGCAAAATTAGCACACTCTTTCACCACAAAAATAGAGAGTTGTTGGCCAAAAATCACTAGAAAACTTAGCTCCTTGGTTGCCTAATTGAAGCACCAAATTGGCCACAATGGTTCAATCAACCAACTCTAAATTCCCTAAGTGTGGAACCTCTATTATTGAGTCCACGCACCTAGAATAGGCTCTCAATCGAAAGAGGAGATAAGGAGGAGAGAATTTAGGATGTGGTTATTTAACACAAGAGCTATACCACCTATTGAAGGGAAAATATGAAGGCTTCAATAATCCAAGCAAGTGGTTGGCCACATGTATTTATATGAGAGGATGCAAAGGCTTCCATCACACTCTCCATGCATATGTGTTAACTTGCTATCTTATTAAATCTACATTTATCTCAAATTTGCATTTGCATTTCATTTCATAAATTGAAATGCCAACTTGCATAATTCAAATGAACTCTTCCCTTTGATTTCCTTCCAAAATTTAAATTCTCAATAATTAAATTAGCACTTTAATTTAATTAATTTAACTTAACTACTTAATTAAGTTAATTAGAGTTGACTTAACTCCTTAAGTTAACTTAACTAATTAATTGTCATATGGCACTAATTAAATCAACACCTTAAATTAATTGAACTAATTAAACTCCTTAAATTATTTTGATTAATTTAACATTTAAATTAATCATGCCGAAATGACCAATTGATAATTAGTCAATATCTATCCCTCCTTAGGCAAAACACCTAGCATATGATTTTCTAACTCCTTAGAATATCTCTCTTATCAAATAAGAGTTTCCTTAGACTTTTGTGTGTGATCCATTAGGTTCATCCATTCATTAGACATAGGTTCACAACTCATTATGATATTTTGAATATTAAATATTAGTATTAAGTTAAACTCATTTAAAATAATAACTCTTTTAATTAATCTCTATTGATTGAAAAGTACCGAATCTCCATGGTCGATGTCTAGCAACAAGTCCATAAAGTCCAATTAATTAGATGAATTAATTATATCTTGATGAACCATTATGACTTACGCCTACAATGCAAATATAATCTTTTTGTCTCATATCTCTTGGAAGAGGCCTAAGGTAAGATGTTTGTTGGCTCCCTAATAGCCTCAATAATTGTGTCTCTATATTCAATGTTCAATTCCCCTTTATGACCTCAATTTTGGTAAACACCTTTTCCAAAGTGTCATACTACTTTGTGCAAGAATTTCTTGAAATCGATCATTATAGAATACATAGAAAATGCACTCATTCTTCATAACAATGAAGATACAGATCCCTTATTGGATCTCACAAACCTCTATGTTTGAATAGCTCATGCCCAATTTAAACCTCAGATGACCTACTACGTGGTCAGGGATAAGTCAAAGTATAAAGACCTAAATAGAATGTTACTACGGATCCTCAAATCAAAGGGCTAATCATATGCACTATTGTAAGCTTGAGAACTTGCTACCATTAACGTGCCACTATGGTTATCTAGTGGATTCTCCTGGCTAGCCTTCAATGAACTTGTTCTCTAACAAGCACCTATTAACCTAGATCTATGTCTAACATAGATTACCTATGAAATGAGGCAATGTCCACCCCTTTGAAGTATGCATTGCTAGTGCAAGTCAATCCAAATCTTATATGTTCATTCTCTAAAGATTCTATGAATTAGAAATTTAGAATCTAAACCTTAGAGACTTGTTTTATGATCACCATCATATGGGTGACCAAGTGTCATAGTCTTGTATGACTTAAAGGTTTCAACCAAATGCAAGTGAAATATAAAAAGCATAAGATAAAGATGGCCATTTTATTAAATCTCATTAATTTAAGATTATCTCATATTGGAATAATTAACACTAATTGGCTGTGGGGCACTATTCCAACATTCTTCCACTTTTTCTAAAGCTAATTCCCTATAGCCTTTATGCCTATCTTCTCAAGATGTCCTTCAAAAACTTTACATGATAGGGGTTTAGTTACTGGATCTGCTATATTTTCTTCCGAGGCTACCCTCTCCACTCGAACATCACTTTTATTAATGATCTTGTAGATCAAATTATAACACCGCAAAATGTGCTATGATTGTTCATGAGATCGTGGTTCCTTTGCTTATGCAACAACGTTGTTGTTGTCAAAATAGACAATTACTAGCTCTGCAATGCTAAGCACTATATCCAACTCTTGGATGAAGTTTTTCATCCCAACACCCTCTTTTGCGGTTTCTAAATCTGCAATGTATTCCACCTCAGCGGTAGTGTCAACAATGGTGTCTAGTTTAGAACTCTTCCAATTCACCGGGCCACCACTGAGGTAAAATATAAATTCTAAGGTAGATTTGAGGTCATTTTTATCAGATTGGAAACTTAAATCTAAAAACCATACGAGTTTTAATTCTCTATTACTGCATACTAAAACCAAATCCTTAGTTCTTCTTAAGTACTTTAGGATTATTTTTACAACAATCTAATGACTTTCACTAGAATTGGATTGAAAGTGATTCGTAACGCTTAGAGCATGTGCTACGTCAGGTCTAATACATTGAACAACATACATTATGCTCCATATTATAAAGGTATAACGTATGTGGAACATTCTTTCTTTCTCATCTTTAGTGTTAGGGGCTATAGACTTAGAGAGATGAAGACCATGTCCCATGGGAAGAAATTTCTTCTTGGATTCTTCTATACTAAACTACTATAATATATTGTCTATGTACAGCATATGGGAGAGCCCCAACATTCTTTTTGATCTATCTCTATAGATTCATATTCCTAATTCGTTGGATTATTTTCTTAAATCTTTTATGGAGAATTGTAAGGATAACTATACTTTAGTACACTCTAACCCTTCTCTCTCATTCTTAATAAGAAGAATGTCATTGACATAAAGCACAATAAATTAGATCAAACTCCCACTAGAGTTTTTATACACACAAAGCTTATACACATTTTTGATAAAGCTAAATGATTTGGCTATCTTATCAAAATGTGTTCCAACTTTTGGAAACTTGCTTTAGTCTATAGATGGACCATTGGAGTTTACAAACTTTTTGCTCACTCCCTTTTGATGTAAAACCTTGTGGTTGTTTCATATAAATTTCTTCTTCAATGTTTCCATTGAGAAAAGCAATTTTCACATCCATTTGCCATATATCATAGTCATAGTAAATAGTTATAGCAAGCATAATCCTAATGGACTTAGGCATAGCAACTGGTGAAAAGATTTCCTCGAAGTCAATATTGGGTCTTTGAGTATAACCTTCTGCCACTAGTCTAGCCTTAAAGGTTGTCACCTCTCCATCGACTCCTACCTTATACTTCCAGATCTATTTGCAACCAATGGGTACCATAGCCTATGGTAGATTTACCAAAGTTCATACTTTGTTAGAGTACATAGAGTCTATTTCGAATTTCATGGCCTTAAGCTAATAACCCAAATCCATATCTGATATAGCTTTCTCATAGGTCTTCAGATCACTATTCATTTATCCTATTTCATTAAGGAATCTAAACCTTTCAAGTTGTTTCTTGATTTGGTCTAACCTTCTAAGAGATTGTGTGTTAGGCTTGGGATGCTCTTTTGTTTCTACCACTTATATGATATTATGATCATCTTGAACTTCATCAAGTTTAATAACAATACCTTTTCTATCCAATAGAAATTTCTTTTAAGAAAAAGTAGCTTTCCTTGAAGCAAATACCTTTATTTCGATGGATCATAGAAATAATAGCCCAAAAACTCTCTTGCGTATCCCACAAACTTGCATAAAGTGGATCTCGCATCCCACTTGTCCAACTAGTCTCTTAACACATGTAGGAGACCCCTAAACACTTATATAAGAATAAGAGGGTGATTTGCTATACCATATTTCATATGGTATCTTTAGCATTGAGTATTTTTGTTGTCGTTTCTAAGGTGAATCCCCAAAAGAAGATAAGTACATCAATCAAGCTCGTCATGAATTGCATCATGTTCAACAAGGTACAATTTTTCCTTTCGGCTACTCCATTATATTGTGGTGTGCTAGGTGGAGACCATTGTGAGAGAATACTATTTTCTTTTAGATATCCCAAGAACCTGGTACTTAAGTATTTCCTCCTTGATCCAATTGAAGAGCTTTAATATTAAGTCCTTGTTGTTTTTCTATTTTATTCTTATACACTTTGAACTTTTCAGAAGCTTCAAACTTGTATTTCATAAGATACATATATTTGAACTAAGTGTGATCATCAGTAAAGGTAATGAGGCAAGAATAGCTTCCTTTTGCACTAACTTTTAGTGGCCCATATATGTTCATATAGATCAAATCTAAAGGACTTGTGGAATGCTTCGTTTGTACTACAAAAGGAGTTTTAGTTATTTTTCCTTTTAAACAAGATTCACAAGTAAAATGATCCTTTATACCATTAACATTTAATGCTTTGAGGGCTTCTATCTTGTACTTCCTATTCTTGGAAATATGTTCAAGTCTTGTATGCTAAAGATAGGCATTTTTTTGGTTATCTAATTTTCTTTTGTTGCTTTGAATATGCATAAGTGATGGTTGGGAATCTAATATATATAATCCATTGTTTAAAGTACCTCATGCAATTAAAGAACCATTCTTTATTGCTTTCAACTTCTCATCACTAATTGAAAAATCATATCCTTCATTGTCTAGGATAGAAATTGAAATGATGTTCTTAATAAGGTTGGATAAATAAAAGCAAGGATTTAATATAATATAAGAAATTTCCAAGTCTAACTTGACAATGCCTTCAATCTTGGCTGCAACCCTTGCACCATTTTCAAGGTGTAGAATCGTATCCCCATTATTGAGTGTCCTTCTTCTTTCCATCCCCTACAATAAATAACAAAAGTGAAAACTACATGTGGTATCAAATATCCAAGAGGAAGAATTTGTGGATAAGTGCACTTCAATGAACAGCATACCTTTCATAAGGTTTGCAAGGTATTATTTGCAGTTGTGCTTCTAATTCCCAGTTTCACCATAGTAGAAACATATGGCATCTTTCTTGTCCTTTTTTTTTCCTTCTTAACTTCTCCAAAGGGCTTTAATGGTTGCTTATCTTTCGAAGAAGAACCCTTCTTCTTCTTACCCCTACAGCCTTTAGACTTTGAGGAGGATGAAGTATTAAAGGTTTATCCTTTTTCATAGTCAACTCATCCATCAATAATATATTAAACAATTTGTTAATTGTAATCTCTTATTTTGACATGTTGAAGTTTATAACAAATTTTTCAAATAAGTTTGGTAATGATTGAAGTATCAAATCCACATAAAATTTAGTGTCCATGACCACATCCAATTAAGCAAGATTCTCAATGAGGCCAACCAGCTTCAGGTCATGGTTATAGACACTTGCCCCTTCAATTTTTCTTGCCTTAAAGAGCTCTCTAGACAAAGAGTAATGTTCATATCTAGATTGTGTCTCATACAACTCTAGTAGACACAAATGTGTCTCAAAAGTAGTCTTCATGTTTTCATGAGATTTTTGGATCTCATTTGACATTGATGCTATCATGAGGTAATGGGTTTAAAGATCATCTTCTACCTATTTGGCAAATGTTCCATGGGCCTCATTGTTAGCATCATCACCAACAAGATAGACTTTAAGTAAGGACATAAGTTCTCTCTTTGGAGTCAAGACTAATTTTGAAATTCCTTAACCAATGGTAGAAGTTAGGCCCAGTGAGTTTATTGGTTTCCAAGATAACACTAAGTGAATTTTTTGCAATTGATTGAAATTTAAAAAATCTACAGAAGCGAGAAAGAGAATGTAAGCATGTGATTGAATTTGATATTAGAAAATATTTTTATAGACTTCCAAGCATACTTTTCTCCCACTATTTTATCAAATTCCTTACCCCATAAAGAATTTGGGAAATTGCAATCAAAGCCCAAAAGACATCATTTGTGGACCCACAACTCATGAGACATCCACAAATAATCCTAAGGTAAGTAACTATTACTAATTGCATCTCTATGCAACCCTTGATATGTTTTGCCTCATTTTTCATATAGACCCATGACTCGTGCAACATCTACACTATTAGGTGTTAAGTAGTACCTACCAATCAATCTTTAATTATAAACTCCATTTTGACATTCTGTGACTCGTGAGATAATGTCATAGTAAGTTTTAAATTAAAGTACGTCATATGCTAAGGAAGTGATCATTGCTTTCCTCTAACAAAGTGTCCTACGACTCATGTACCAACACTAAATTAGGGTAGCATCTCATGTCACCTCCAATTGGTAGAAGACTTAGATTTATTAAAACTCATTTTAATATGTATCCAATTTGACTTAATATTATTATAAACTTAAACTCTTCTATGTTGAAGGCTATTCTTACTTTAGAAGATCTCATCAGTTGTATCTTCTCTTGTTTAAGTTCTCTATATCTTAACTATACATCTATACACCAATAGGATAAAGAAAAGTATAAATATGTAAATGTGCCTAGTATGGCTCTTAGGGTCGGATGACCATGAGCCTTAACCAAGTAGTGCACTTAAAGCCATAAGTACACTACTTAGTTGATTTTAAGTGGGTTGATTAAATCCTATCTATTACATGAATGTATCCCATACATTCATGGGTCTTCAAGTCTCCTTGTCTCTTTGCAACAATTTACAAGAGAAAAGAAATCCTTACTACTAGAGTTCTACTTTTATAACAATTACAAGGCAAAAATTCAAGAGGCATGCAAGCCCAATGTAATACAACCCTTTTCAAACAACCCTTTTCGAATTTTAGATGCCCCTTTTCTAAAGATTATATGACTTGAAATATTTAAAATCCTAACTTTGAAACTCGTTTCATGATCACCATCATAAACATGACCAAGTTCTATAATTTTGTATGATTTAAGGGTTTCAACCAAATATAAGTAAAGTATAAAAATAAGATGAAGATGGTCATTTCATAAAATATCATTCAATCAAGATTGTCTCACAATTGGAGTAGTTATTAAAAATCAATATTAATAGGCTACGGGGTCCTATTCCAACATTCTTCAATGACTAAATACATAATTTAACAAAGAATACTGCATTGCTTGTTTTTAAAATATGCAAGAAGCTTATCAACCATTTATATTTTCACTCTATCACTGCTCATCAAGTTTTCTTAGCACTTAACTTCAGCACTCGGCATTCTTATCACGTCAAACTTATGATCAATTGTTGAGTAAACCTCAGCAGTATTAGTTAAGTTGGAAATTATACAAACTATCCTCTGCATCTCGGCTAACTAAGTCACCACCACATCAACACTAGCCAAAATTTCACCCTATAATAGGTCTTCCAACATGTCCATAATAGAAAAAACATTTGAAAAATGAACCATTTTTCTATGATAGAAACATACAAAATTAATGAAAAAGAGTTTCAGAAATTTAGCTAATAGTCAGGTTCTTGTAAAAGAAGCCAAGGAGCAAAGAAATTTCTAAAAGTACCATTTAGAAACTCAAAACATTATTAGAAAACGTTTCTTTAGCCTCATTATGAAGACTAAGAACAATTCCAACTCCTCTATATTCTTCACCAAGAATTTAGATAGTCAAAGTTTTTCTTGTAAGCCTAAACCATCAATTTTACCAACAATGGCACAAGTCCTCATATTTGTGTGAGATATCAAACTCATGACCAATCTTACATGTAATGTCACACAATTGAGAATTAGTCTTTACACAAAATGTCCGCAACATCTGATAAATTTTCTCTTGACCTTCTATAGACTATTTATTTCTTTTCCCTTCTTTCTTTTTAGAAGCACTCTCGCTAACTTCATAATCCAATACTAACTCCATTTCATCCCCAAATTTCTCAAAGAGGCCATTTAGTTCTTCAGCCATCTAGTTCTTTTGTTAAGCATTGTCATTGATGAGGCCATTCACAGCTGCTACAAAGTCTTGACCATTATTCTTGATAGCCTTATCTTTTCCAAAGATCTCACACCAATCATTATTGTAAGGCCATAATTTAAACCTCATCAATCGAGCATTCAAGCTAATATGTCTAGTAAGAAAAAAAAAATTGAAGCCAAAATAAAATATCAACTAAATTTAATAGATATGATATTTTCACAAGATTTGTTTCACTACCTTAACATAAGGCTCCCAAACCTCATCTCTCACTTCAATAATTTTGGTGCTCTCATTCCAACCAATCTCATTTCTTGATAGCATGGTAAATAATGAACCATAATTCTTTTTTCAAACATGAATTATTTGAGTTAAAATGTGGAATTGAACGAAAGTTTGTAGCAGGGAATATCTTTGCCATTGATTGTTCTAGGACTTGCAAATATCCAATCCGAAAACCATTATTTGCTTTGCTTTTAGTGCTATAACTTCTTCATGGTGAGTCCAACTTCTCTTGCTTTTATCAGTTTTCTTACCTATTCCTTGGATTACTTTTGAGTTTGATAAATTCATTTATCAATACCTAAGAGCCATTTGATCATTCAAAATATAATTTACATGCTTTAAATATAACATAAATAAGAAATATGATAGTACAAATCATCTCGTTTATAACTATTATGCATTATCAATATATAAACTATTCAAATAGTTTCATGAATTAAAATATACAATTTACCTGACTAAAACCAACAACATATGTAAATCACTATCAAACAATGGAATTATAGCAAACAACTATATTATTGAATAAAAAGACAAAATTTATCATAATAGTATCCTAAAATAAAAAAGAACACTTTTTTGAATATAGTACAACCAAAACAATTAAAAACCTTTAAGAAATACGCCTCCATGCATTAAATGTGTTCTAAGTTAAGTTATCTCTCTAAAGGTTCTACTCATTTGATGACTCTACGCAAGTTATGAAATCTATGTCTTCTCAATCTTTTTTGTTTTAGTTCAATTCATCCACAAGATGCTCTAATGGGCTAATAGACATATCATTTTCTCATGAAATTATGTAGCAAACCACTCGCCAGGATGATATGATTTTGGACTTTATAGAGTAATAAGCAGGACCTTATAAGATAGTTTGTCACATTTTTAACAAACCCAAAGTCCACTCAATCACATTGTGTGACTTTGAATGCTTCACATTGAAGAATTCTTTAAAGTTTTGGGGAATTGATGAGCCATGACCCCATTCATCCAAATGGTATCTAACACCTTCTACGATGTTAGAAACCCTTCTACATTTGCATAACCATTATCACATAATGGCAAAAGGTTTTAACATGTTCCAAAACTGGTTATATGTACACTTATACATATATCATCTACAAGTATATTCAAAAATTCAAAAAAGAGAGCAATAACTTAGATTAAAATTTGTACCGTTTGGCATTTTGAAGCCATGAATCCTGCTCACTACATCACACAGAACTCTAGCATCTGCTGCTAAACCATCCCAACTAGGCAACATGTACACGAACTTCATGTTATGATCATGAACTCCAAGAATGTTTATGTTGACATCCTCCTTTCTATTTCTATATATTGGTTTTTCAATTTCATGAACCTTGACTTGAATATAAATCCCATCTAGTGCATCTAGACATCCGTATTATATTAAAACAAGCAAGCATAATATTTATGTTTAGTACATATTTATTTCTCTTTAATATGAGATTTTAACATAAATATTACCTTAAAATTTCCATAGAGAATTGGTATAATCTTCAGATACAGGCTTAGAATTACAAGGAATATAGAGTGAAGCTTCTACATAGCTTTTAGTGTTGTGTAGAAGTGTTTGCTCATAGTTTCTTAGATTTAATAAGTCATGCTTGATAATTTTATTTTTTTTATGATGGGCTAAAAGTGACAAAAACGTACAAACATTTTCATGAATTCTAATATACTTTGAATGAGTAGGTTTCCTGTGTATTAGCATAGCCTAAGAAAGGCGTTTTGATTCATTCATAGATTGTCTCTATAATTTGAATCACTAAATTCAACTATCAATTACATGTGTTCTAATTGTGCAAAAATCCTATTTGCTATTACATATCTCCTCAAATGTCTCTTTTCATATGACCAACTCGTTTGTTATTGATTAGGTAGTTCACTATAAAGTTAATAGTGAACTTACTGTGCATCATCAGCTCTTCAATAAGCAAGAAAATTTCAACATTTTTTGTTGAAATATTGACCACCATAGCTGCGATTGTTAGGTAAAGAAATATCAGAAATTTTAGTAAAAGAATAATCATCGCAATATAGACAAGCATTATAAAACACATATAAGTAATAAATCATTCTCTCAATTTTGAGAAATATTATATAATTCAGTAAATAATTTTTTTTGAAATGATACAATTTATTTGTGAATCATACAATTTAATGAATGACATAGGTCCATACACAAGTTCAAATTTCATATGATGAAATAAGAAAATAGTATATCATTTTTAAGCATAGAAAGAAAAAAAACAATAAAATTGTCCTCTTGCTACATAGAAGTGTGCAGGTCTTTTATTCTTTTACTTTCTTGAAATCCAGATTAGCATAAACTAAAGATTCCCTCTTCCTAATCAGTTCCTTTTACTTTATTTTTTTGCTTTCTTGAAATCCATTCTAGTATAAATTGATATTTCTTTTCTAAAGCTACCATATTAAAGAAATTTTCATTTAAATTTTGGGTCTCAATCTATGAGAAATAATTTTTTTTCTATATATTTAGAGAATTATTCAAAGGAAAACTATTGATTCATTGTGGAACCTAGTGTTCTTCATTTTGGAGAAATAGATACATATCTCAGCAACTGAATTGAGATGATGAAGACGGTGAAACAGATGACAACGATATTCTAGAATCATTGTTGGCAGGAAACTTCAACAAAACAAATGATAACAAATTTCTGGAGTCATTATGGGCAAGAAAGTTTTTCACCGTGAAGATGAATCTTTTTTTACTTTTACTTAAATCATCTTCAACATCTTCACCACAGAGAGATGAGGAGAAGACGAGTTTTCTTGATTGCATAGAGAAAGGGAGAAGTGCGAGTTTTTTTGGATTCAAAAAATGGATAGTTGATTAGGGTTATAATTTCTGTTTTTGTTAATAAAGGTAATTTTGTAATTTTCAAGTAATCCTGGTTGTCTCTAATCTCTAGATTATACTAATTAGGCCATCCACATGGATACATAAACTAAGATAAGCATATTAAAATATATCAAACTTTTTATCAATGATGGGCTTTAGAATAACTAACCGAATGCCTAAATAAATTGGATTATATATATCATTTATAAACCTCCAAGCAAACAAGCTTCTAGCACGTATAGAGATTATGAAAAATGTAATTCAATTAGCTTGTAGTTGTAGTCACACTTTCATACCTAGATTACGCATATCTCGTAAAATTATAACTGTCCAATTATTATAATTAAGTTTGGTTGAAATTTTAAATGAATATAGTATTTGAACCTGAATTATGACATGATTTTATTTATTGTTTGCACGGTTAAAAGAAAAGGAGAAAGGAACTCCAATTCATCAAATTTCAGCGGCCCAAGCATTAGTTATAATCAACTTGTATTGCTAAAAGGTGGGGCACAATTGGATAGAAGTTTTGACGTGCAGAGAATTTTGCTCTTGATTGTATTATTGCAGTGGATTGATCTTTTTAGACTATGAGTCACATAACACATAATGTATATGTGCAACAAGTATTTCATGACCGAGTTAGGTTTGATCAAATACGACAATAGATGAATATTATCTCACTAATGTGTATCTACAAGTATTTCATGACCGAGTTAGGTCTGATCAAATACGACAATAGATGAATATTATCTCACTAATGTGTATCATCAGTAGAATAGATTAGTTTAATTTTATGAATTAATTTATCATGTAAATGTTATGTGCATTAATTATTGAAATTGGTGTTTATTTTGAATATATTGGTTTAGATCAATGGATGAATTTGGACCGATTATACAGATTAAAATTCTAGGTTTATGCATTAAAGGATTATAATTGTAAAGTAGAATTTATAGCATGTTGTTTTGAAGTAGAATTGATATCAGCATAATAAAGAGAGAAGGTTTTCATCACTTGCATATGCGCCTCTCATATATTACATTTTCAGTGGTTTTATTAAATAGTCTATTAGCTTATTTGGTTAGGAAAAAATCAAAACGTATGTTTTCGTTTGGCTGGCTAAGAAGTTGATACAATTTTATATTGAAGGAAAATGGTGGGTTGCTCCATAATCTAAAGAAGTTATGTATGCAATCATTTAAGTACTTTTTTATTGTGTTGTATGTTTGCAGTTTTGCAATAATCTAAGTGCCAAAATGGATGCTAAAAAATATGTGAGTGGAGGGGACAAGAGAAGATGATGGTTGCATATGATGTTCTTGCGATATATTAGGTAGACTTTAGATAGAGTCACAAAAGTATGGATATTATGTATTCTAAAACTCATATTCTTTCTCAAGTTGTCATTATTTTCTTTGGTTATAAAATATGTCAAATTATTACTTACTTCGGGATTTCTACAGTGACGTAAGATTGTACTTCATTCATATAAGATATCTTCAAATTAAATTACAAATATGTTTTACAATAAGCTGTTAATTTCACAACAAATCATTGTTTTGCATTTTAATTTCTTCGTAACTATATTCAAAGCTCAAATAAAAATATATTACCTTAAATAATATAATTTTAACATTTTTGAGTTATATACTCTATATTGTTAAATAATAAATATGTCCAAAATAATTTGAATAAATTTAATTAATTTATTTATTTATTAATATATAAAATTTTAAAAAAATCTAAAACTATCATTTTACAATATAATTTTAACAATTTTCACTTATATACTCAATAATATTAAATAGACATAATTAAAATAATTTAACTAAATTTAATTAATAGGTAAAAAATATTAAAGCAAGAAAATTTTAAATTTATTATTTCAAATAATATAATTTTAAGTTACTTACTTAATGATATTAATAACTAAATATATTTAAGTTAATTAAATTTATTTTAAATTAAAAAGTAAATAAATAAATGAAAAAAAAAAGCTTCTTTCTTAAAAGTATTCTGGCTGAATATGTTTTAAGAATTAAATTTGGGGAATGTACCAACTCTTTCTTTTTGTTATGAGAAACATGAAAAATGAAATTGTTTTTTTGGAAATATATTGAAGGAGACAAATTTTACTCAAAATATCAAATCAATTATCTTTTTATTGGGTTTATAGGGTGAAATTGTATTTTTAAATTTAATACACATATGTATATATAGTTTTATTTTTCCTTTAAATTTCTCATATATATATATATATATATCCTATGAATTCATTTCACACCAAAAACATGATTGATGTACGTATATATTTGTAATAATTGATATATGATAGTAGTTAAATGTGCAATTAATTTAATTGTGAATGAAATTTGAATTTTTTTTAACTAAGGAAATTATATGACATAATATTTTGAAGAAACTAATAAAAAATATGAAAATAAAATAATAATATTTTATATATATCTATAATTAAGAATTATTGATTAAAGTATAACTATTAAACGTATTATTATGAATGGCACATATACACACACACACAAAAATTATTTATATATATAAATATTGATATTAAAACAATATATTTACTAGCTAGTAAATAAAATAAACTAATTAAATAATATTTTTAGTTTATTTACTTTATTATTATTAAATAATATATTAAACTATAAACAAATTATTAGACAATATTTTTAATTAGAAAGTTGAAATTTTATAATGAAGACTAATTAATAAATTATTAAATATACTACTTAATTACTAACTAATTAATGCATTATTAATTGAGATATTAGGATAACTAGTAGAATTAATAAATTTGTTTTACATTTTTTTTGTGAAATATTTCATAGTTATTTTCGGATTTTTTTTTTGTCTACAAGATTATAGAAAATTATAAATGCAAAAAAAAAAAAAAGGAACTATAAATTAACAAGACTATAAAATAATTTTTTTATTTAAAAATATATATTTTTATATAAATTTATATATGGAATTATTTTTTAAAAAAATATATTAATTATAATTATTTTTAACCACAAAAATTGATAATAGTTAATAATTTTTTTGGTTTAAAATTGCAAAACAATTTTAAAATTATTTTAAAATATTTTCAGACAATTAACTAATCTATTAATTTTATTAATGATTTATAAAATGTAGTAGATTATTTAATAAGTATCACACCATGTTTAATTTCTTTAGTTAACTAGTTAAATAAATGTGATATATAAATGAGAAAACCAGAATTATATTGAGGACCGTAAATTTGTTGGAATGATGGTATCGGCTCGATAAAGATCTCCTATAACAAATCACATATGTCAGCCTCCCCACTCCCAAAACATCTGCAACAAAAAACGAACGCAGCAGTTTGTTAAATTATTGTAGAAGAGGAAGTAATCAGTTGAAGGGTTAACAAAAATTCTGGTGCAACAAAATAGTTACGACCTGAATTGGAATATCTCATACTCCACTTGCCACAGACATCATCCGCATGCGCTGATGATAGCACACATCTTCAAGTCATAGCATTGCTGCTTGGATAAATCTATGACAAACGCACGCCTGCTGGAAGCGCTGCATCAACTTACGTGCCAAATTTGGCTTATAAGCCGGAGCATATAACAACATGTAAATGAGTCGCACCTCCACATTTAGACCCCATATGTCGAAGACTTGACGACTGAGACCATCCAATGACCTCCAACAGCTCATATGGACGCCTATCTTTAGGGCAATTGTAAGTATTACGTAGCAGATTTCCATACTTGTAGGTTTATGTTTTATGGATTAAACAATGCATGAGCAACTGAATAGGGTTAATTACCCATACCCCCTGAAATTTTGCCTAATTACAACAAGGTCCAAAGGTTTCGCAAAAATACAAATACTCCCTTGAAATTATGCATATATAATACAATATATATATTAGTCAATTTATATTTATATTTATACTTAATATACATAATACACACACATATATATATATAGAATATACATACACATACACCCCATCCCACCCCTAACCCATCACGACCTCCAGCCCCCCTCCCCAACCCCCCTACTAGCAAGATCTAGCCCTACCATGGCAGCACAACAGTAGCCACCTGGCCCTAGTCAGGCGGCCAGGGGTTCCTAGCTGCCCATGGTAGTCGCAGCTACCATGGGCAGCAGTCGTCGATTGGCCATGGTCGGCAAACAAAGGGAATGGTGGGAGTGGGGGAGGGGTGGGGATGTATTTTTAAAATATAATATTTATTTTTATTAATTAATTAAAAATTATTTAAAATATATAATTTTTATCTATTTATTTTGAATTAATAAAGTATTTTAAATTTTTTATCTTATTTTTTATTAAATATATTTGTTATTTAAATAATTTATTTTTTATATATAATTATTATTTTAACAATTCATTTGGTTAAATTATTTCATATATGTTTATTATTTTAATATTATATAATATTTAATTCAATTAACAAATATATTTTCTATTTAATATAATTAAATCAATTAAATTATTTATATAAATTATTTTAGATATTTTTCACTATTTAATATTTTTTAATAATTAATTATTAGTATGTTAGATATTAATTTTTTTATTTTTTATGTTTATTAATGATGAGGCTAAAAGTTGTTTTACTGGATTGGGTTGCGTTTGGGTTAATTTGATCAAGGAGGTCGAATGATCCAATAGTGATATCTTATTAGGCTGAGATCTACAATCACTAGCAAACATCAAATTAGCTGAGATGCCACCGGCTAAGGCATTTCGACACTCAAGTTAGTACTAGTCGAATAAAAGAATTGAGCAACAAAGTAAAAGCGTTCAGTAAAAATGGTATACCTGGAGGGTGGCTAGCAATGGAGTATTTATAGCCTTCTCCAAGTGTGTGATATACCTAAAATGCCCCTATCAAGTGTAGGGGGCTTTTGTCCTTACCTGAAAGTTGTAGGTCATTTCCTAACTCTATACTATTTCAAGTGACATCATCTCCTACTTTTTTGGGAGAATAGTACTCTGGAGGCGCGCTCCCTGACAAAGTTGGTGGTAGAGATGGTACTAGAGCGGCATACACCATTAATCCAAAGGCACGCTAACTATCAGAGCATTAAATGCAGTAGGGATACAATTCGATACCAGAGTAAGTACTTTGGTCAACCAAAAAAAGTAGTCAACCAAAGAGATAGTTAAATGCACTAGGTGTTGGATATTCAACTAGGGTTTTTGAATTGTCAACTAGGATTTTTGAATTTTCGACCAAGGTTTGATGCATTTAATGCATCTGTTGCGTTGAGGCATACGAAGCGCTAAAAGACAACTGTGCAATTATTACTGCTAGTTGAGTTCCAGCGTCTGAGAGTCTATAAATTCACAAAGCCTTCTTTCCATTCCAAATCTATAGAGTTTAATCGATATCCTATAAGTTTTACCTTCCGATAGTGAGGACACTAGGTCCCAGGGGGCACAACTCCACGGGGAGGGTGAGAATGAGAGCACATCTAGTAGTTTGTCAAATTCAGGCTCAATCTCCAGTAGCTCGAGTAATGAAAGGGCTGCCTCTAGGAGTAAGGCAGGCCTAAGTAAGGTGTCAGTGTCACGTGGTCGATTTTTCACCCCAAATCACTATAGTGAGATTACTTCAAAAATTATCCCAATCGATTTGATGTGCATTAGGGAGCTCTACCATATCCCTGTAGAATATGAACTGTTAGCACCCAGCCCAAAGGATAGGATGCATCGATCTCCAAAAGGGTGTATTACAGTTTTCGATAAGGAGTTTAGGTTCCCTCTTGCACCAATTGTGATTGACCTCTTAAGCAATCTAGAGGTCAGCATAATGCATCTCCTTCCTAACTATTTTTTAACCATATATAACTTTGTCATGCTGATGCACTTATTTGACCAACCAACTTTTTTTGCGAACTTCTCAAATCTTTATCACCTTCCAATGTCCCGAAAGTCGGGTAGCACCAAGGAATCCAGATTCTATTACCTTACAGCATAGTCATACCGAAAATTCCTAGTGACCCCCTCCTTTTCCTATGGCCAAGAATGGAAGAAGCATTTCCTTTACGTTCGAGGGCCTTGGTGATTCAATATACCAAGGGATAATATATGAGGCATGTCGAGATGCCAGGAAATCTGACCCAAAGTTAGCCAAACAACTTCATTTAAGACCTTGTCGAGTTTGGCCAAATAGAGGCCTCTATTGTAATCGAGAAAAGGTGTTAATGTTAGCTAGCTTGTTTCCGACTAAGCCAAACTTGCCCGCTGATGATCGACTAGGTAGTTCTTTGTCGACTGTTATGATTCTATTTTATGCTATCTTTCTGCTTGAGTTTAATTGTATTCTTTTTGCATTATATTAGCAAATTGAGAAGAGATAATAAATCTAGCACGACAAGAAGTGATAGCCTGCACTCAAAAGAACGAGGAATGCCACCAGGCCACGCCACTCACCGCTAGGCTATTGCCTTGACAACAGCTCCAACACTTTCAACTACAGCTCCTGCACCAAAATTAACCCCAAGGGCTTTCCCTCTCTCGACCAATGGCGATGACCGACAGTGGCCCCACCAATTAGGGCAAAAGATATATGGTCAATAAAGGAGATCCTACTCTAAAAAGGCCAACAAGCAACAAGGGTAAAGGAAAAGCTCCCAACCACTATGACATATTTAGGAAACGTAACAATGGGGTGTTGTTTTAACTTCCCCAACTACTATTATCTCAGTTTGGGACAGAGTCAAACATGGTTGTGCCTAACTCGACTTCCATAATGGCAACTGGGTTAACTAGGGCCGCAGTGTCAAATGTATGGTAGCTAAACTCTTTATGTTCAACCAAAGGAAATATATGGATCTAATTTAGGTTGGCGTGCTCAAGGTAATAGCGTACCATTGTAACATGTTAAGTGTATGATCGATAATTTTCTCGTCGAATGCACTTTTAAGTTGATCAAATTTTTGTGATGAATTTTTTTTTTCTTTCAAGTGAGCCAGCTCAGGTATTACTTCTACTGGAGGTCAGAGTTGGCCCTGACCAATTAGGAGCAATTGTAAGAGGGCAGGGATATAGATACCTTGAAAGCATAGTTGGAATCATCCCAACTCTGCATCAACGAGCTGAATAAGAAGGTCGCAGATCTCTGCGGGCCGCTCAGTACAAAGGACTAGCAGTTGGTCATAGCCATCCAAGAGAAAAGCTTAATAGATGAGCTGTTGCACGAAGCTCGACTAGATGCATAGTAGAGCTATGACTCTGGTCAGACAGTGGGGCGTAATTCTGCACTACATGAGGCTTGAGAAGAATTCTTTAGGAAATTTCTGCTAATGTGAAAAGAGATAGTATAATAATTTATGCTCTGCTCATCTTTCCAGGATACGAGCGTAGTCTTCTCACTCAATGATGCGATGGTTGCCTTTGAAAAGACCATTAAGCTGCTTAAGTATTTAGGCTATGCCTTCAAGGTAGATTATACGGACTATATAAACCCTGTGCTGGACGAGCAGTTGTGACCCTATCTCTCACTCGAGGAGACTGCAACTAAAGGTGGCGATGGAGGAAACGTCCCAATCAAGCCTATGACCATTGATCAACTGAGGCAGGTGGAGGTATTGAAGAGGTTCACCCTTGTGGCAAAAGAGTTCAACTTCGCCAATGACATTACCTTTGAAATGTGAGATGGCTTAGTCAATGCATACCAATATATGTTACACTCTAAGGAGTTTTTGGTCGATGAGGTGGGGGCCTTTGCAGCTGGTGCAAGCTGTTCTCCCCCTTATGTCAGCAATGCTCAAGCTCAGGGCAATGGCACTGATTTCATCAACTGATGAGCTCGACAATGCTAATGAAGAGGGTGCATAAGCAACTCAGGAAAGTGCGGGCTTGAGCAACAACTGAGGTTCTTGCTAGCTCAAGAAGATTGTGGTCACCCAGTATAGGTAATGTTGCACTTTTGTAATCTTTTTTTCTTTTCTTTTTCTTTTTTTTTTTTTTGGTTTGACGATGAAGGTTGTCCTTCAATTGTAATAAATATTTCACTCAATGAAATGTTACTGTTACTTTGATTAATATGTAGTCAACAACTTTATAATTTTCTTATCCAATGCAATTGTATCATCCCAAATATGTGGTTGATAAGCGAATTAATTAACATGAAATCCATAACAACTTTAACGTCAATTGAGGTTACTATTCTAGAGATACATATGAGCTCGTTGAAATGTGTTCAACGTTCTGTTTTAAAATTACCTTCAACTTTATGGTCAAGTTACATTACTCTAATTGAGTCTAATATTATTTGCCATGATGCGTCATATGGCATGAAGTCATTTAAATGGGCCGACAACAAGGTCAACCATTATCACATGTTCGTGAGGCTTTGGCTTTTTAATTTTGCAGCGAGGAACTAGTTCGTTGGTCGACAATAGAGTTGACGGCAAGGTTAGGGCTGAGATGCCTTAATTGGGCAGCATGAAGCTGTTTGTTGGGTCGATTGAGGAGTCGACGACATATTTTAGGTTGAAAAGCCTTAAATTGGTGACGTGAAACCACTTTTGGTCGACTACGGGGTCAACTTGAAACATTAGCTTAGAAGCTCTAAGTTGGCAGTTTAAACCTGCTTCTTAAGTTGACTACGGGGTCAACTTGAAATGTTGGGCTTAAAAGCTTTAAGTTGGTAGCTTAGAGCTACTTCTTGAGTCAACAGGGGTCAACTTGAAATGTTAACAATAAGGTAAAGAAAAACACTAGAATCCTCGAGCTAAATAACTTCCTATATAGAAGAAAAACACTTAAGTAGTCTTAAGAAAAAGAAAAGGTGAAAATCAAGCAAAAACGCCTATTTCTAAACATTTATCTACTCCTATAGAGCTACATTAGCAATATCCTCCACCATAGCATTTGCACCAACTTCTAGAGCGCCACTAAACTCTCTAGTGGAAATATTAACTAGGATTTTGGGTCAAGAAACAATAAGTCTTTAGCAAGATAACACCCAATCTCACTGAGCGCACGATAATAGTCCTAAATAGTTTATTTATAGATCACTATTGCCTCTGCCTCAAATACCTTAGAGAATTCATCTAACAAGCGCCTTTCTAGCATAAAACTCTAGAAACTTTCTTCCAATCTTCACTTTCTCTACGTGACACGTGTTCAACTATACATACTCATTTGACAGCTTCATGAACACCTCCTCCTTCTATGAACATTGCAAAGCAAATGCACTAGTATCCTCCTTAAGTTATCATATCATCACAATTGCCCCATTCGCTCAATGAGACATTTCCATGACTAAGTTCCAAGCTTGCACCCCAAAAAGCATAATGCATGATGAACAAAGTAGTATACTTAACTATAACATAAGCATACATGTAAAATGCACTAAGTGATGAAACAAATAATTATCCAAGCAAAGTACCCAATGGTGAGCCTAGTTAATTAGCAAAAAGAGTATATCTCTAATTTTTCTTGATCATACTCACTCCCTCCAGCTCATAAGTTGTTAATGTTCAAGGTGATCTCATCCACATCCTAGTGAAAATCTAAGCCAATACTTTGGCATATGCCATAATGAATAGTCTCTTGTCCTCACCATCATGAAAATATAAGAAAATTATAGATAAGTACCTTCAATAGCCACACCTCATGCATTTCCCAACTATCCCAGAGATCATTACCTCAAACTCTTTATCTATACTAGCTTAAAGCACCACTAAAGGCAATTGGACATGTGCTTCGCTTCACCACAGATGAGAGAGGCTTAAACATCACCAAGATATATACCACTATTCTCCTAGTGAAAATTCTCTCCAAGTTGATCTTCTTACCTATTGAAGAATAAAAAAGAAAACAAACTTAAGCGCTAAGGAGAATATGAGTATACAACAACAAAAACACATGCACAAATAATTAATGAAAGAAAATAGACTAAGTACCTACTTGAAACATTTAAGTCACATCAAAGGGGGACTCCAACAAATCCACCTCTTCAAAATGGCATAGATCATGATGAACCTTACCCAAATGTACTAATGATGGGGAACTACTTACTTGTGAGAGATACCCTAACCCTTTTCTTGCACAAAGAAATATTTCTCCTTTCATGGCCCTCACATAGAAGGCAAATTGCTCAAAAATCTACCATTATGTTTAGGAAAAGTGCCAAAAAAAAAGATTTATTAAGCATCTTGCACCCCCCATACAAAAAATAAAAACTATCTAAGGAAACTAGAAGACTCAAATCAGCCAAGCACTATCAAAACCCCACAAAATAAACAAAGACGTTGGGGATGAATTGACTCAAACATACCCTATCACTCTTCACTATGTCTAACAACAAAGCATTTGATAGTACTAAAATAACTACTAAACACCATGAAGTTCCCTTTAGGAAATATCACTGTCTTATCACTCAACATAAACCCGATGTCTTAAAATTTCTAACTCCTCATACTAAAGTGAGCAATAAATTTCTGCAACCTTACTAAAACTACTATCAACAATAGGAGCATCCTCAGACCCATCATTGGAAGAATCTTTAGCTATAAACTTAGAACTAGACTGTGACTAAGAGAATAATTCATGAATGACAAATGATCTTTTAATTTTGAATGGTTGATATCATAAACTAACACTAGGTCACACGACACGCCCAGTGGAGGGCTCACAATCATGAAAAATGCAATGACATTGCAAGGAGGATGACCTTACAAATGTGGACAAGTTCAAATGGACTGCGACTACCTGAGGCAATGCCTACTGCGGCAACTACTTTGTGTTGGCCACTCAAAGTAGGCTCCTAGTTGGTGCCCAAGACAGGCACCACAAACACACCTACCCTAAAGAGGACACCCAGCAAGCACCCATCACTAGCACCATGGGTGCCCGACCAACGATGGCTAACGACATCATGGTAGCAACACTCCCTCTACTACCTACTCCACTTTTATGAACTTAGACTTTATGTGAAAGTCTAATTCAAAATGGGACCTACTAGTGGCATGACTCGATTCAATAAGACCCTGGAACATTTACTACCTCTAAGGAGTTGGGTAAAAATCCATAAAAGAATGAAATAAAGTTTAAAAAAAAAGGGAAAAAGAAAAAAATAGAGTAAAAAAGAAGTTACCTTGGGAAATCATCTCAACACTCTCATAAAAGCCTTCTCTATATTCCAACTCAAACTTGGCAGAGTTTCACTAAGTCCTTAGAAGAAAGTCAATCAACCAATGAGATGCTTTCTAAAAGAACTTCTCAGACTTCAAAACTTACTGGACCTCAACTTAGACAAAAAAAAATAGGTAAATTTAGATTCCCACAAAAAATACAATTAATAAAAATTTATTAATTGATCATCTTATTTTAGTAAGTTAAAATATGATTAAAATTATACTCTAGCCTTATATTATTTTCAAAATGATAATATCATTTCAAATTAAAAATAGGGGGATTTGATTATATAACAAATTAAGTCCTCAAGGGCAAAAATATTAAAAGGAATTAAAAAGGCTCAACTAATTAAGTGAATAAATAATAAAATACTAGTGAATGAAATTGACTAAGTCTGGCAAATAAGGCATCAAAATCCTAGTAGGTCGAAGCCCACTACTAAGCTCTAAAAAAACAAAATACAAAAAAATTATTTAAAACAAATTGATCACTGAGAACTCTCTACACTGTGTTCTAGAGAAAAAGAATTCAAAATTTTGCTAATTTTCAAAAAGAATCTAGCTCCATTTCAAATAGCATTAGTAATAGATTTCTCTTATTTAGTGACCACAAAAATAGTCATTAGAACTCTTTTTTTAATGGTTTTCAAACAAAAAAGCAAAACAAATGCTCTCTCTTTCTTTGTCTCTTGAAAATGGAAAATATCAATGGACGCACATCATTGATGAGATGCGGCGGGGGGGAGAGGGGCAACGATGGTGTGTGAAGATGTAAAGATGGAAGATGGTGAGAGCATTTGAAATAAAAAAAAATTCTGTTGCAACCAAAGCTACCTTACATTACCCACAACTCAAAAATATATAATTAATTTTGTAAAATTTAAAATTGAGAAAAAGGAGAATCCAATATGTAATTTCTAAAATCTAGTATTGGAAAAGAGGATGAAGGAAAATTTTGGATGAAATTAATTTTCTTTTCAAGTTTATTGTTGCCATTCTAAATGATGGAAAAGTTTTCATGACTTTAATTATAATGATATAAAATTATAAAATTATTATCAATAATTATAATAATTCAGTTTTAAAACTATAAATATTAATCATATGATAAATGAAATGGCCACTTTAAACAAAAATTAGATAATTTTTATATATTTTATTCATAGTTAGTAGGTTCAAATAAATCATTGTTTATGAACTAAATCAAGTTGAAATACAATTCAAACTCAATTAACAATTCAAACATAACCTAAACTTAATAAAAATCTTTGGTAATAAGTTTATTTCATTATAATTATATCTACAAGAAAATATAAAATTGGCAACGATTGTTTTGAGTACAATATTATTTTTATTGCAATGAGTTAAAGTTTGGCAACAAAGAATGGCCTTCATTGTTAAATATCGTCTACTTATAGCTATTTTAGAAAAACATATATATTTTTGCTAAAAAAATATAAATATTTTGCTCCTCTATGATGGTGAAATCTATTTGGGAACAAATTTGAGAAATCACATTAGAACACTTTGATGCAAAAGAGTTTCTTTTGTAAACAATATGAAACCATACTAAGAACATTAGAATTTGACAACAAAATATTTTGTAACATATAAGTGCTGAAAGACAATAATATATATATATATATATATATATTGTTGAGAATGCTTAAAAAATTTGCGACAAATTGTAATTGTATCCAAATGTTGAAATTTCTACAACAACATATTTCTATAGGCTTTAGATTGTTTTAAGCAATGAAACCCAGTGTTATAAATAATTCTATGGAATTGGTTACAAAACTAATTGTATCAAAATATTGGAGCTTTTCCAATGAAAAATTTTGTAGTCGTTTTATCTATTTAGGCAATAAAGCACATTAATATAAATGTTTTAATTATTGAAAACAACATTTATCATTAGCAAACTCTTGAATAGTTTTAAGTATGAAATATTTATAGCAAATTGTTAAATACTCTTAGGCACGAAATATTTTGTGACAAATTATGGAGTCCTTTTGTGCACAAAACCTCATGTTGCAATCATTTAATTATAAACTGAAAATAAACTTAAAAGTTTGGCATTCAATTTGGTTTAACTTATATATATTTAATATATTGCATTTAGTATATTTTATTTGACTTATATATTATATTTAATTTTATACTTTTTGCTAGCAAATGAAAAAAAAGAAAGGAACGTGGTTTATTACTTAATTTTTGTATTTAGTTAATATTGAATAGAATTGGTTGGTTCAAATTGATATTAGTGCATACTTTAGGAATATAAAATATCAATTTTGACTCTCAATTTAATTAACAATATTAAACTATTTCTTTTTTTCTATTCTTAGATATTTTAAATAAAAATTATATAAAATATCACATTGTAAATTTCATTTCCCTCCAAAAACACAAAATTTGCTCCACTACCTACCATTCATCCCACTCACACACATAACTACACACACAAAGTTATGCACAAACGCACTATCACTCACACGTGTGCGCATGCACACATAGTCAATACATAATCCCCTAAAACATACTCCAGCAATATAACACCGAATAATGGAACAAATTCAACTCTTTATGCCCAAGGTGTAAGTTTTATTTATTTATTTTTTAATATTTTGTTTTATGGTTATAATTGTGGTCCAAATCTGAATTCAGAAAAAACAAAGTTCGGATAAGGTTACAATTGCTTTTGTGAAATCTATTTCCTCAAAATTACAAGGTTTATTTAGCTTAATTAAATTCTTAAATTCAATCATTTAATCAATTGAATCGAAAAACTATAAGTCTGGTCGTTGAACTTGTTTTGTTTGAACATGCTGATGCTTAATTTAAATTTGACATATGATGCTCTTAGGCTCAGTTTCCTTTAATGGATCTGAAGGATGAGAGCCCACATTGTTTTAAATCACATGTATACATTTGTGATGAAAGCTTAGTAGATAAACTCAAGCTAGCTACTGTACATAATGAAGTGGGGATGTGTTGTCTAGCCCATTTTTGAGGATGAAAAAATTTACAATAGTTGTCTTGTGGGATTTGAGAGTAAATTACCATGTAAGTCCTCATTTAGCTTTCCTGAATTACATTTGTGACCTCATATCTTCTTCTTCTTCTTCTTCTTCTATCTTCTGACAAATTCGAAAAATCATTTTTATTGTTGTTGCATGGCGCTGGAGATGGGAGGTTCCTCCACTAGTCAATGCCTCTTAACCCAAGGAGCAAAAATCATCAATCAATTTCGTGATTCATCATCTAGAATCTAACCAATTCAAAAGTTCAATTTTTCAATTAATCAAATTAAGAAGCCATAAGTCTAGACATCACTCTTAAGCCAAAAGGTTTCCTTAATTTGATGAATCATGAAGAATGATAGCCCATACCCATTTAAATCACATTTATACGTTTTTTATGAAAGCCCGATAGATAAATTTTGGCCCATCATATGCAAGATGAATTTGGAATGTGGTGTCCACCCCATTCAATGGAATGAAAAAATATGCAATAGTTGCCCTGTGGGATGAGAGGATAAATTACCATGTAAGTCCTTATTTATCATTTTTAAATTACATTTATGACCTCATATCTTCTTCTTCTTTTTCTTCTTTTTTGTCTTCTAATAAATCCAAAAATTCATTTTTACTATTACTATACCGCCACGTTACTAACAAATGTGGAAGGTTCTTTCACTAGTCGATGCATCTTGACTCAAGGAGCGAAAGCCCTTAATTAATTTCATGATTCATCACCTAGAATCCAACCAATTCAAAAGTTCAATTATTTAATTAGTCGAATAAATAAAACCATAAGTTTTGATATTGAATCATTGAACTTGCTTTATCTAAATATGTTGTTCATATGAAAGTTATGTATTAAGGGTAAATTTAAATTTGACATCTAATACTCTTAGACCTAGTTTCCTTTGATGGATCATAAAGGAATAATGCCACATTCATTTGAATCGATGTATGTATTTTATGATGCAAGCGTGGTAGATAAACTCAAGCTCGCTACTATACAAGATGAACTAAAGTTTTGGTGTCCAACCCTTTTTGTGGGAAAAAAAAAATCTACAATAGTTGTCTTGTGGGATGAGATGATAAATTACAATGTAAGTCCTCATTTTAGCTTTTCTAAATTACATTCATGACCTCACATCTTTTTCTTTTTCTTTCTTTCTT
>JACGDI010005456.1:95406-107107 GCA_014898725.1 Jacaranda copaia | reverse complement strand
TTTTTTGGTCTTTAAGAAATCCACAAAATCATTTTTACCATTATTACACCACTGTGCCACCACCGAAGGCGAGAGATTCTTCCACTTATCAATGCATCTTGATTCAAGGAGAGAAAGCGCTTAACTAATTTTGTGATTCATCATCCAAAATCAAGCCAATTGACTGTCTAACACCTCAGCATCGCCGGAGCACAACCTATAATGTCCACGATTAACCATCGATCCTTCCAATTGACGCCACCAAAATGATCACAGTCATGCCACGGAGGTTGAAATGCAACCTTGTTTCACTGCATTTTTTATGCCAAAATGTAGCATAACTCCTGCTATATTACTTTGAGCATAGAAGGGGTAACAATTTCAATTGAAAATGTTGTCTAGTTCTCCAGCATTCTTATGGCAGAAGCATAGAATTGTGCTACATTTTCAGTCTCTAGACACAAAAAGTTATGCTGCATAATTAGGATCGAAGGCATTTGAGCCTCTAGTCATGCATGCATGCAGCATATTTTTGTTAGATAGCCTAATCTTTATTACTCACCAGCTTATTTTGCTCTCTATTTGTTTTTCCCCTCTTAAAGCAAGTAAAAATGCAGAGTTAGGTGAAAATTAACTTAGGTTTGTGAATGATTTGCATTAAAACCTGAGTTCTGAACTTGCGAATAATTAGATTAATTTGGTTATAGATTTGTAGTTAAAATAAACATAATGGATATGATTTGAACAATTGACTTATTTAAATTTTAATTTTAATTTTTTCTCAGTATTTCTAATTTTGGCATATGTGTGTTTTATTTCTTGTTCTTCAGATTAATTATGATTTTAAATTGACATATAGGTTAATTCTTACAAATTTTTGCTTGGTGATAAAAGGGTTGAAAAATGGTTAACACGATCCACAATCGAGCTAATGCATCATGACATAGGACCTTGCATCCAATTGTTTCATTGCCTACAGTATCACTTCCTCAGTATCAGTGTCTTCCTTAGAACAAAATGATACTACTATTTCACAAACCTATACTAGTACCACATGCAAACTACTATGAGGACTTTTATTTATTTTAAATTTATATTTACTTTAGATAACTTATATATTTTTGTTAATGTAGCTTCTAAAACAAATAAAAATGTTCACGAACATAACCAAGGAGTAAGTCTTCAAAAGTCAAACGGGAAGAACAAACCGAAATTGGCCATCCACATTGATCCTATACAAGGAATGTTGATCAACAGTGTTGAGTTTGCTAAGTTGTCAAGTGAGCTTAGACAACTATCTGAGGAGTGGATGTCAGTTCCTACCAAGTGGAAAAATCTTAAAGACTATAAGTTGATGATGGTTGTTGATCAATTGATGTAAGTGTGTTATTTCACAAAGTCAATATAGTTGATGCTATTTAAACTGCTATTACATATAGATAAATTTAACCATCAATAATCCAGTTGAAGAGACCATAGAAGATGTTTTGAATAAGTTGAAGCATCAAAGTAAGCACCAACGTCACAACTTGAATAAGCATTTCAAGAAGTTCTCTTCAGTGGAGAAAACTATAAAAAATAAACCATCTTTCATAGGCTTAACTCAAGAATTGGTAGTTATTGTGCACCACTCTTATTAATGATCCTAAGTATCATATATGTTATTTTTTTCATTTTGTTGAAAGTATAACTTTTAGTATTTAAATGTATTTTATAACTATTAGACCAAAGTTTGCATGAGAGATACAAAATTAACCAACAAAATAGATCAAAGATAAAGACAAATCATAACCAACTCTCTAAATCTTTTATAGTAGCTCATCATAGGCTTGTAAGTTGATTTGACATTTATTCATAATATAATATAATTATGGTGAAAATAATATATATATATATATATATATAACTAATTATAATTTCACCGTTAATGAGACAAGAACTAGAATTTGAGGACAAAGAGATTGATAGGATTCACTTTTATAAACATTTTCATTATACTAGAGGAAAAGGATGAATTACTCCACAATTTGAAGCAAATTATGTAAGTAAATCTATGTTTTATTAATTTTTGGCACATTGTTGATTTTTTTACTAGATATATCTTTTTGTTTCTGATGAAATACTTCTATAGGTTAATTAAAGTAAGGGATTATAATCCTTTTTTCATATCGTTTGTTGAAATTATAGGTGGAAATCAAAAGCCATAGAATTGATGCTAAAATATTGGGTGAGAGTGTGGATACTAATGAAATTGCTGGTGTTGTTCTTGAAAAGAGTTGTTCTTACATTGTTGCACTGGGATATGGCCCCAAACCAAAATAAATTGCATCAAAATCTACTACAAAAATGCTTCAAGAAGCATTGGAGGAGAAAGGGATGAAACATATTTTGTTTAAAGAGGAAGTAAGCACCATGAAAACAATTCTTGAAGAACATGGCAGTCCCATACAAAAGTTGTTGTAGTCACAACAACATACAACTAGCCTCAACTAATAGTAAAATACCAAATTATAATATTCTACTTTTTTCTTTTTGTAACTTAAAGACTCATTTACATTATTGTGCTTCTGTAGATTGGAAATGATGTGCGAAGTGAAACAAAAAGTAATAGCTTAATAATTAAAGTGATTCTATTTTATATTATTTTTTATTTACATAATTTAATTTTAGATTGTTCGCTTATAATTTTGCATTGAACTCATGGTGAAAGACTTGTAATTTTAAACATACATAAATGATTTGATACAACAACTAATATATAATAAACCTTGTTTGAATTTCAATGACATTAACAAGTGTGATTGTTTCATAACCTTATGATAATAATGCCTCCACAAGGATTGTGGTTGGTAGGAGAGGTTTGATGGGGCCTTGGGGGCCTATAATTGGCGATATTTTGGCACTCAAAGATTAGACAGGGCTCTGACTTTTTAAGTATATATTGAATTAATTTTATAGTAATGTGACTTCATAATAATATATGATATCTAAATTAAATGACATATTCATGAGGTCTCTATGTGCTCTTATTCTTTTTAATTTGAGAACAATATTTTTGGAAATTTCATCCACTTAAATTCTTTAATTTGACACCACTATTGTGTATATTAATTATGTGTTTATAAGAAGACCATCAACCATGAATGCTCCCATAACGTGCTTTTCTGCAGAGGAGGCCCGCCCGAGTATTATTATGTCCTGGACTGTTGACATTATACATGGGGAAAACATGGATGGGGAAATACATTTTACTCTTTACAATTTAATAAATGTCATTAATTTAATATTGTCTTCAGTTTGAACTAAACGATGCTCACAAGGTTTCGGCCCGGAAATGATCTCAAGGATCTGTTTTTTTTTTAAAGAAAAAGAAAAAATTGGTTACTGAAATTCATCAATTTGGAATTTTTTTGTGGAAAGGGTGAAAATGGGAAATGTATTACAAAAAATTAGACATCAATTATGATCAATTCATAACTGATATTAAAAATACACAGTCTCAACTACAAATTGACCATAGTCGAATTCAAAATAGATGCTATCATGGCATATCTATGTAGTTGATGATTATTCTTTTTTTAATATTTAATATTTTATAGATAATGTATAACTAATTTATTGTGCTTGCAACAAATCTACAGCTAATAATTTTGGTACTTTTTATTTTAAAAAATTACATTTATTATGGAGAATTAGTAGCTATAATTTAATTGTAACCATATTTAAGAAAATAATTTCATAGTAATTCTTCAGTATCAGAAAACTAGTTTTTTGTAGTTAAGAGCATGAATTCATTATAGGAAAAAATAATATTAATGATAAAAGATAAGTAAAAATTATCTCTAATGACATATATTAAATGGCAATAACTTTTATTTTATCACTAATAATACTTTTAAGTGATAATAATTTTTATTTTGTCAAAAGAACAACTATTTGAAGTTATCTTTATTAATGATTAGGGACACATGTATAGTGACAATCTAAACTATAACATGTGTTGAGATTTTTATTATCACTAAATTGTTAAACAATAGTCTTATCGCTATTAAATTTGTAAAATTATTATAATGATGGAAAAAAATTGTCATTTAAAATATCATAATCAGTAGGACAATTTTTTACACTATCACTTACTACCTTACAATTGATTTTTGTTGTTCATATAGTGATTTTCCATCACTTAATAGTTACACATTGGCCACGTATGTAGCACATGAATTAAATATGCTTAATTCATATATAAAGAACATCGAAAGAAGAAAAAGTTGATTAGGCCTGACTTATGAGATTAAATATATTTTTCATTTCCTTTTAAATTATATGGCCTGGATTATGCTCGCTTAATGCTACATTGGATCAAGAAATTTGGTGGAGAAAAAAAAATAGAAAGTAAAAAAGTTTATAAACTTAGTTACAAATTATACCATATTTTTGTATTTTCTTTCATTAAAATCCAAGATACAAATATATTAGAACCCTAATCTTGTGACTTGTAATCCTAAGGACGAAATATTTTACTCCTTGTCAAAAAGTTTTTTTGTTTTTTTTTTTTTCGTTTTTTTACTTTAAATCACATATGATAACCTATTAATTTCGTGACAAATTTTAGTATGTAATTACTGAGACTGAATTAAAGTACTAGGAGCATTAAACATTCACACGGAGTGATAGAAATATATGAAATATGTTACAAATCCGAAAGACCGTCGAATTGGAAAAGGGGAGGGACGTACGTGTTTTTGCAAGAGTATCTATAGGCAACAAAAGATACCTCATTGAATGTTGAGTACACATAATTTATTGGTAATTGAAAAGGACCGAACGAGAGCAGCCAGTGTTTGGTAAAGGATTTTACCTTTTTCTTTAATTTCTCGTTTTTCTTTTCTTTTCCTCCTCTCTGTTTCCTTTTCTTTTTCTTTTCTTTTCTTTTTTTGGTGGGCATGACATTTAAATTATTTATAGCCCATAATAAATGGAAAATTATGGGCTATAAATACATATTTTTGGTGGGCATAATCATTTATGGTCCATAATAGTTGGAAAATTTTGATATTATTCACTGGGTACTCTAAAAGAATTAAACCACGTTAACGATATATATGACTTATATCGGGCTGATTTTTGTGTGATATATTATTTGGTATTTTCATAATTTATGTATATAAAAAATTTTCGATCATGACCAGTGAGAGATTGCTAAAAATGGTAAATGTCAGTAAATTTGTCTTAACTAGTTATTACCTCCCCAGAATACATTGTTCAGGGAATTAAAAAGGGTGCAATTTTTTCTTAGTTATACGGTGCAATTTAGCTGGAAAATGGGAGAGGCATAAATGTACGACTCTCTAACGTCGAATGCTTAATTGGCCTATTGACATTATTTTCACTGTTGTATGTGTGAGTTTTAAAGTTTAAATTTTAATAAATTCATAACATGATGTATGCCTATAAATAAAAATGAAATATGTATAACTCTCTAAGAAATTGTTCAACTTAAGGGTATCAAAATGAAACCCAATCCATTCATGACTCACATGAAAAATATCACATTTGGAATTAATGTCTTCGAATTTAGATCAAATTGAGTCCAACTCGAGAAAAAAGAATTAAGGTTGGGTTAGTTTTTCTCAAGTAAGTTTCAGGTCAATCCACTAAACTTAAAAACAACAAACGAGTGGCCCAATAACTCAATAAACCTAACCCAACCCGAAAAATAATTGGCTAATTAAAAATAAAATCTAAAAATTTAAAAAATTTATGTCCAATAATCTAAACCAAGAAGCATTTTATATCCAAAATTTCAAAACTCTTAAAATCTCCAGTACACATCAAAAGAAGATTTCTTTGTGGAGTTCTAGACCATGAATTAATTGAGGAAACTAGCTATTGTTGCAAAGAAGATTTTGAATTTGATAGTTGTTATCAAAATTGTCTTCGGACTTTAATTTTTACTAATAGTTAATTCTGCATTGATGGTTGTCATCAAAACTATTTATTGAGCAGTCGTTTATTATTTTTTTGCATTTGGAGTAATTATGATCATGAAAATTTTGCAAGTTATTATATTTCTTACTTTCTTAGACCTTCATAATTATGTAGAATTATAGATTTTATTGGTAAATCAAATTTTTACTCAATTATAATATTGAAATTCATAAATATGAAAAATAAAATATATAGATTAGGTTAGTTTAGGCCAAGTTTATCAAGTTGTTGGGTGACCTTATTGAAAATCAAGTTAACACGAACCTGACTCGCTTTTTTGTGGATCAGGTTAGAATTGAGCCTTTTGAATTTAATATCGAATTAAGTTAAATTTGAATTTAGTATTTTTATAATATACGCCTATCTTAACCCTACTCAAACCCCACCCTACCCTGCCCACCCAAATTGAGACCCTTAGTTCAACTCTGGCTTTTTCCCAGCATTAATCAGTTTTAATTGCGCAACCCTACCACTTGCAATAACTGCATATCACTAGAAGATTTAAAAAGTCGAAAGATAATCCAACAAAATTCTACCTCATCCATAAATTAATAATGTAATAAGAAGATAATTTAAATACATCAGTTGAGGGCCATCAGTTTTCCAGCTATGATTTTAGAAGTAGCAAGATTAATTTGCTGCAGATACAAATTAATGGCCGAAATTTTTCAAATTTCCAAACATCATAGTCCTATTAACTTTTTAATTGGACATGGAATATATATATATATATTTATATATATGATTCTAACAAAAAGTGAATAATTTTTGCACAAATTAGTTTCAATTCTAACTTCTAAGGGCAATCTATGCAGGCACCCACTGCCAAAGCCATAGCATTAAAAGTCAAACCCTAATCCTCATTTCTCAGAAATATACATCATCAAATGGTGCATTTTGTTCCAAGAAGATAAGAAAAGAGGAGTTTATTCCTATCCAGCACATATGCAAATAGACTCTAAGACTACAAGTAATTTACACTTTCTGCTCTCCCAAACACAAAGGAAGCAATCATCTTTCTGTCCTCATGGAGTTAAAACGATCAGTCCAGAGCCCAAAATTCCCCCAAAAGATATATATATATATATATATATATAAATTTGACCACAAAGAGCCTAAAACTGCCCAGTTGTTCTGAAGAAGCACATTAATTAATTTTCTTCAGAACAAATCAGCAGTTTCACCCAGGGCCATGCCCATGAAATCCCCTTCCTGCCCTTGTGCAGCAGCATCGTCAAGAAGCCATTTCTCCAGCAGACTGAGGGGCACCTGGGTGTCCAAAATGGGCTTGCTCTCATCCTTAACATTCCCAGTTTCAGCTGTGAAATTGGCAGCTTCAAATTTGGCTTCCAGCTCCTCCACCGACAAGGATTGCGAGACATTATCCGAGTTTGAAGAATTGAAGCTGAGAAATGTTGTGCTGCTTGCCCCTTCGCTCGGGCTGGAACTCAGCCCAACTGAAGGGTTGTTGAAGGAATTAGTACTCTGACTGCTCTCGGATGAGGCAGTTGCTTGAGATGAATTTGGAGATTTCTTCATCCAGTTTTGGAGCAAACGAGCGATGTTTTCAGTGCTGGATGCATATGTAGATGTTTGAGTTGGCCTGGCTTGCTGAGGGACAGAGAAGATCTTCGAATCAAGAGATGAATTTGTGCCTGATTTGTCGAGGGAGAGAGCCTCACACAAGGCTTGTTTGGCCATATGAATGTCTGTTTGAAGCCTCCTTTCCCACTGGCCCTTCGAAATTGATTTAGAATCAGATGAATTAAAACCATTTTGGCCTTTTCCATCATGCGGACCTTGAAGCTTTCCCAGCTTCTTCTTCAAGTGAGTGTTCCAATAGTTCTTGATGTCGTTGTCGGTTCTCTGGGGAAGGTATGAAGCTATGGCAGCCCATCTGCAAAAAACAAGTTGTAAACTTGTTATTCAAATCTAAGTATCTCAATACACTACAAAACTCAAAGAATCTTGCCTTTTTCAGAACTGGGATTCTATCAGTAGATCTAACCCTAGTTTAGAAGAAAAATGTTTAGATCTTGCATGACTTCATTTTTAGTGTGTGTTCTGTGTGTTTTTCTTGTTTGATGGTAAGATAAACATATATACACAGTACACATACCGGTTGCCCAGAAGAGCTTGGAGGTGGATGATCATTTTCTCCTCATGCTCGGTGAAGTTACCGCGCTTGATGCCCGGCCGGAGATAATTAGTCCAGCGGAGCCTGCAGCTCTTGCTGCATCTAAGCAACCCTGAAAAGAGAAGGAGATTTTAGTAAGGACTCAAACAAACTGAGAAATTCTAGCTAACAAAAGTTAATATGCGTTCAAAGAAGGCGGTGATGAAGCTGCAGACTATTTATTACACAGCTATAATTGATTGTAACTAACCAAAACTTGGAAAAAGAAAAAACTACAAAAGATTCCTTAATTTTTTAACCTTATTTTTACCTGTGTTAATAGGAACAGCCCTCCAATTTCCAGGACCATGCTCTTGAATGTAAGAAACCAGGATGATGTCTTCTTCTGGAGTCCATGGCCCTTTCTTGACCCCAATTTTATCACAGCAAGGTGGTCTTCCCATTTCAATTTGAATCTAGCTAGAAATAAATCAAAGATGCACTTTTCAATTTTCTCAAGAGAAGGGGTTTTTCTTTTTCTTTTGCTTTTTCTTTCTTTCTTTTCTTCTCTCTGTGTTTATCTCTCTTTTCCTGGGTATGACTTGTTTTTCATGGCTTTGTATTTCCAGTTGTATGTAGCAGAGAAATGCAGAGACAGGAGTCTAACTGAAGGGGTGGGGGATTGTCTAAGGGAATATATATAGAGAAAAGACCACAGTTGCTGTTTAGGCTGACTATATGGAAGAAGGGGTAAAAGGGCTATATATTGTCTTCAAAAGAGTCAAAAGCGGACAGCAAAGAGCATTTACTCTTTTGCTCGCAAAAAAGTCAGCTGTTCGCTAAGTAATCCTCTCTCTGTCACTCTTTTTCTTTTTTCTTTTTTCTTTTTTTTTTTATTTGGCTTTTTCCCTCTTCGATCCGCCTCGCAAAACCGCGTGGCAATCAATGTGAACATTTTAATGTGGTTAATGAAAAAAATTGAATTTTACCCAGCTAGCTAATTCATTATTTGTACTACCCTCATTATAAGCTAAATGGATGATTAATTAGAGTCCATAAAAAATAATTATGTGTTCGCACAAGTAGTTTTAATCTCCGTCTGCAGATCTGGGGACACGACGTGTATATATGAAAACATAAGCATTTACATAGCCACCGTCTCTAAATTCGTAGACTTGTCCTTTAAACACATACTGAATCACACGTATAAAATCTTATTTGGAGATGGAAATAAATGATTTATCTATATATTTATATTGTAAGTTATTGGTCAGTTAATTGGTGAAATATGATATACCACAATAACCATATATATATAATCCTAGCTAATTTTAATTGAATTAAGGGTTTTCCACCATGTAAAAGAGAATGAAACCCTACCCAACTAGTAAAACATTTTTCGAAGAGGTAAAAGTATTTGTTTTGAAAAAAAAATTAATTATAAATTGAATATATATTACTAGAGAGGGATAAATGATAAATGTCCCTTTTAATACCAGATAAATCATTGTCAATTTCGTTTTCATCTTATTAAAGCCCATTATAAATCTAAATCAAATCAGATTAGTGACAGAACTTATCATTTAATTGATTGATCAACCAAATACTTTTTTTGACTTGAGAGACATACATATATACACTACTAGAGAAGGATATAATGTCTCTTTTACAACAGGAGATAAAATCAATATATTGTTTAATTTCCTTTTCATATTAAATCATTGTCTAACTAAAACTCCAAATTAAATCAAAACGATAATTAATTATAAATGATAGAACCACTTTCGATGAACTTAATTAGGAAGGACAAATAGAAAATAAAGTTCATATATTTTATAACTCAATTATTGAAATTGAAACTCAAATTTTTAAAATACGATGTTATAAAGAAAACATATTGAGTTGCTTATTAATTAATCCATACGTACTGGGATAATATTCTATATCATGAGATGGTACTAAAATAGGGGAACCGTCCACCTAAGTTAATTTTCAAAAATGTACCTAAGTTGTAAATCTCATTTAATTCTTAAGAGATGGCTCACCATTATAATTATAAAATTTTCAAAGGCAATTGAATATGAATGCAAAGTGCATATCGCTCATTAAATTTGAGAGAGAATCAATTAAATGGGGTGGTGGAGTAATTTTCGAGTTTGTAATTCATGCGGCGTAAAGTTGATTCCATGTACCGATCATGTGAATAGTTTGATTCCATGTAATTGCAGTGTATTATAACTGAGCCTTCTTTACTTTTTTTTCTTTAAACTGAAAAAAGCTCTATTTTCTGCAAGAAAATCTCATTTATTCCAGTGGAATTAATATGGGCAACAGGGAAAAATTAAATCAAATTATAGTCGGACAACAAAAGAATGCTGAAAATTTAAATCATAGGATTAATGATCACACACTCGAAAGTTGGTGTTGGTGGGTTTTCTCCTTAATTGGCAGGAAGCAAACTTGCGCAGAAGGGGCAAAAACTGCATCAGCTCATGATTTATATTTTTCGGGATGTTTTTCTCCTCTAGGAAAAACACGTCTTGATTAATGAAGAGATCAACAAACTGAACTTTAATACGATTTTCACAATATATATTTTTTGATTGATTCTGCATAAGTACTAAACAAATTCTATACATAGTTGTATTTTTAGTTTTAATATGAATTTAGAGCAATTTGTGCACGGCAACGCCTTCATATGATCATAGTTCATTTTCTCTTAACTCATTCTTTATTAGTTATTGTATCATGATATTCTTATGTTATTCTCCATACACTATTGATATCTATGTTTTTTCAATGAAATATATATCACTACTACGAAAAATAGCCTTCCACTAACAAAAAATTTATGACAGAGAAAATTCTATCACGGTCCAAAGACAACTATAATAGATTTTTTATGGATTGCTAACGAATTTTAAAAAAAAATAGAAAAAATATATACTAATTATGATGTTTGTGACAAATATAAAGAGTATATATTAATATGAAAAGACCGTCATGAACTTCACAACCCTAAATATAATTCTTATCTATGATGAAAATTCTATCACAAAATTAATTTTGTAATGCACTTTATCTTCATCACAAAATTAATCAGTGACAAAGCAAATGCTAACAAGTTTGTAAAATAAATTCATCACAAAATGATAGATTTTATCAAACTTATGATGAACTTATTGCACAAATCAGTTAGTATATACTTTGTTACTAATTAATTTTATGACAAAAATAAAATACATCATAGAACAAATTTACTAATGGAATTTCCATCACAAGTTGAAAAATTATATTTAGAATTATGGGATTTCTGATGGTCTCTTCATATCCATCACAAATATCATAAATAATATATATTTTTGCTCATTTTTTAAATTTCTTAGTGATTTATGCAAAATCCATGATAATTTTCTTCAAACTATGACGAAACCCTCTCTGTCACAAACTTTCCATTAGTGAAAAGGTATTTTTTTGTAATCCCAATTTGTGTGTGTGTGTGTGTGTTTATGAATAATTTTATGAAAATGGCCTCGTTATATGTTTACCTTATAATCTTCATAACTATAGTCCACGCATAGAATACTACAATAACAACCACTGTTTAAAAGATCGGAC
>JACGDI010005456.1:58137-95306 GCA_014898725.1 Jacaranda copaia | reverse complement strand
ATTGAATCAGTAAACCATGAACCGATAAGTTTTCTAGTTCAATAAACAGTCCAATTTTTCGAACACTGATAACAACTCACTATTGTCATTTTACAGTCCACTACTACCATACTTTTTCATAACTTTTTTATTTTAATTAAAAAATTCAAAAAAATATATTAAAAGTTTAAAAACTTTATTGTTATATTATATTGAAAAATAAATAAATAAATATTTTCATTCATTTTATACTATAAAATTTTTAACACATGTAGAGTAAGCCACAATCACAAGTACTCATGTAAGCTTTCATAATCCATAAAGAAATTATCTAAGCTTATCAAAACAAAATAATTATTCGAACTCACTTGAACACTATATGTAAATAGTATTTCACTAGTTCTATATATACTCGGACACGTTGTAAATATCTTAATTAAACTATACTCATTGTGACCATTCAAGATTACATTAAAAATGGAGAACCAAGCGCTTGTCCTAACATCTATTTTTAATTTTAATCAATTAATTCAACGATTGAATTATGTACTCTAGCCATAGTAAACCACATAAACAACCTTTTTTAATGCAGTACCGTCTGGAAAAATGCAAAATTAATCCTTTTTACTAAAAGATTGATTTAATTTTGTCGAAATTGGCACACCTCCCTCATGTGACCAATAAATTGAAGGAAACTTGCCATGTGTTACTTGAAAATCCATGTCACTTGCCCAATTGGACACTTCCCACCATGTGTTCCGCCACATTACCTTAAATAAATGAAAAAAAAAGTGAAAATGCAAAATTAATCCTTCTTCAATGTCTTTCTCTTTCTCAAGTCCTGCATTAAGAACATCATTCACAGCTGTAGTAAAATCCTTAGCATGCTCCCTTGTAGCTCTGTCCTTGCCAAAAATCTCACACCAATCATGGTAGTATGGCCAAGACTTGAACCTCATGAGGCGGGCATTTGAGTCAACCTGATTCCAAATTTCCAATAACATATATAGAGACATGATTAATACAATATTAATTTTGTGATATCATTTTGTAAATTATTGTAACAAATTAACATAGAAAAATTGTAAGCAAATACGTGGGTAGAGCAATTACCTTTACATAAGTCTCCCATGCTTCATCAGTAGCTTCTATCATCTTTGTACTTTCATTCCATCTTATTCCACTACTTGACAACATACCAGCTAATGATCCATAATTTTTTTTCCAAACATGAATTTTGGAGTTTATATGCGGAATAGCACGAAGATCAGTGCCGGGGAATTATTTTGCCATTGCTTGTTCAAGGATTTGTAAGTACCCCACCTTGAATCCATTATCGGCCTTCCAACCATTAGCAATGATTTTTTTCACAGATTGTATCAAGACTTCCTCCTCCTTTTGAGTCCAACTACGTCTTATCTTATCAATTTTTTTGCCACTCCCACGACTGAATGCACTGCTACTAGGCTCCATCTCACTCTCCTAAGTATTTATGTCATTGTTAACAAGCTACACAACGTATAAAAGTATTTTTGTCTTTTTTGGAGCCAGAATACAGACTAAATATTACATTTATTATACAGATACATAAAATCAAGACATGTATCTCCATTGAGTAAATATTGATTGTGCCAACTCATCATGCCAATTGGACCACTCATGTGAAGATTCAATTGTGTCAATGAAGTCATGTTCTCTTTCACTATTTAAATGCAACTCATCAAGCAGATGCTCCATAGGATCTATTGCCATATGTAACATGATAAAGTTATGTAACAAGCAACAAGCCATTATTATCCGATTTTGGATCTTGATTGGGTAGTATGAAGGACTCCATAAAATTGCCCATCGTATTTTCAACGACCAAAATGCTCGTTCAATCACATTTTGAGCTCTGGAATGCTTCATGTTAAAGAATTCCTTAAAATTCGGCAGAGCTCAGGTACCTACTTCCTATTCATCTAAGTGATATCTAATAGCTTTGTAAGGGGTTAAAAATCCTTCACAATTCAAATAACCATTATCACACAAGTAATAGTTACCTGCCAAAAAAGAACAGCTTAAGTAATATATTTATATTTACATATATATATATATATATCTTCTTTACATAAAACCTCTAACTTTATGCATTACCCTTAGGCACTTTTAGCCCGTTCAACCTAGTAACTGCATCTCGTAACACTCTAACATCTGCAGCTAAGCCCTCCCATCCAGTTAACACATAAATGAATTTCATTTCTCGATCACAAACTCCTAATGCATTAACTACTACATCTCTTTTTCGTGTCCTATACCTTGGCTTATTAGTCACACGCACCTTCACCTCAATATAGGTTCTATCTAATGAGCCTAAGCAACCCTATATATTATAGGAGGGAAAAAATTATTATCGTTCTACTAAATAACGCCCATTAATTTGACTATGATAAATCTATGTTATTGTTGAGTAAGAAATGAATACCTTGAAGCATTTCCATCTGACATTTGTACAATCATCATCTATAGGTTTAGGCTCAACAAGAAACAAATGATGAAGCTTCAACAACGTATTAAGAACAACGTGGAAGTGATTGCTCACAGTTTGCCGGGGCCTTGGAAAATTACATTTTACAATCCTATTCTTTTTGTGGTGGGCTAATACACAAAGAAACATTGCTACCTTCTCCATAACGTTGATATGTCCAGATTCAACTAGCCCTCCAACATGTTCTAACAGGTAGCATAACCTACTAAAAGCATTGCAATTCATTCACAAATTATTAATACAGTCATCATCATTTAATTCAACAAGCCTTTTCATATATGATATTTGATCAGGAATCCTATGTTCCATGACATATCTCACTAATCTTTCTCAACACCTACGAATTTCTCCTTCATCATTCCTAAGTTGTTTAAAAATGAGGTTGAGAAAGATGACACTTTGTTGCATAATCTCCTCCAAAATCAAAAACACATGAAGCTTTTCCTTTGATATGCTTCTCATATTCACCTTCAAGCAACATAAATTAGAAAATTGATTAAAAATGCATGTTAGTACCAAAAATATATTAATGGTGCTATCTAGAAACATTAAGACCCAGTGCTATATTTTCATTAGTACCAAAAAATCATTAAATTATCCAACCAATAGAATGTCACGCAGATATGAATAAAAGATAGCAGGAAAATCAAAATTGTCTGTGCTATATTTTCATTTTTAATATCATGGACACTATCATTAAGAATTGATGATGGCATTAACAATGGAACTATTAATGTCATCCTTCTGGGTAATTGGAAAGCTTTTTGTTTTTACAATTGAATGCAATTACACAAGACAAGACAAGACAAGAATGAAAAACTATTTACCTTCTATATTTAATATGTGCAATTACACAAGACAAGAATGCCATACATATATACTTCATGCAAAAGGGGAGCACTTGATTTCAAGAGCTGAATATGAACTTTGTGCAGTGAATGAAACATCTATTATTGATTATTAAAAGAAAAAATATTATTAAAATAAGTCGTTTTATTCCTATTCATTTACTGATAATTTGCTTTACAATTCTTATATGATTAGATAAAATATAAAGGCTTCAACACCCCGACACAAGCAAGGAACAAACACCGAACACTCGGCTAAAAACTAATTAGTTGAATTGAAAATTTTCATGTGCTTGCACATCCAGTATTCTATTTCAACCTATTCTAACAAAATTTCTTTTTTCCAACATCCATATATAATAAATAGCAACAAATCCTATACTAGTTAGTACATTGATTTACATAAAATAACTTCAAGTTTCTACAAGCTACCTTACACCTTAAATGTTCGGAATGCATTCTCAAAAATGGAGAACAATGAAAGAGTAGGCACATATAAATATGTTCAACTGTACAAGCAGTAACACCAACCTACCCATGTAAAATTTCCAATGTTCTTATATTAATTCAGAATAACAGAGTACAACTACAAAGAATCTTCGTTACATTTTGTATACGGATCCTTTGTTCAAGCGACATTCACACCAATCATTAAATTATTCAAGCAACATTCACACCCATCAAACAAGACCAAGCATTCACACCAATCAAACAGCCACATCTAGTAATAATTTGTCAGGTAGCAATATTTTGCCCAGAAATATTTTACCCACTCTCCTAAATCATAAATGTACAACTAGTAATAGCAAATTACCTAAAGTTATGATTATCACACAGAATTTATGAAGGAACGAATAAGCTCCAATTTTAGACGAAAGAATAAACTCAAATAAAAGGCCTAGATTTAAGAATAAATAACTAAATCAATTGGTAAAAGTATTTCCCAAAGAAGAAAGAAAAAGTAAATATGCAAACAAGCTCACATGTGATATTCTAGCTACAGCCAGATTCGAGGGTCCTACACTTGATGATGTATCACTATAATAGCCTGAAAAGTATCAAAGGCAGGCAATCAGACAAGGGAAATGAAGAGCATTTGATCAATAAATATATATATATATATATATATATAAATGTGCATATATTGATAAAGTGAAGAAGAATTCAAAGAGCGAGACAAAGAGAGAGATTGGGCAAGGAGATGAGGAAATTAACGTTTCGGTGGATGAAGAAGCCTGCACAGCAGTTGATGCTACCTCCTCCTCCAGTGATCGAGGAGGTGACGATGAGCAAGGTTGTTGCGAAGTGATCGAGGAGGTGACGATGAGCAAAGTTGTTGCGAAGTGATCGAGGAGGTGACGATGAGCAAGGTTGTTGTGAAGAAAAACGTGGGTGGGCATGGTTGAGATTTAGGCGAGTGAAGAAAAGAAGTATGGTTGCTGCGTTTGTCTGCAGGCATTCAAGATAGGGTTTATAGGGGTAAGAATGTCATTTCATTTCTTATCAAATGAAATTTGAATGGATGGAAAATGGATCAGGCTATCTTGGCCTGATCCATAAACCAACCTGGCCCATGATACCATGTCGGGCCGCAAAGGTATCATGGGCCATAATAATACCAAGCAAACAAAAGATAAAGTTGGAGAATGGGCCTATCCAACTTTATCCAATGAAGCAAACAAGCCCTTATAATTTTGAATTTTTTAATTCAATTAAAAAAATTTCATTGGTTGTTTATTTTCTTTTAGATTTTATTTTAATACAATCAACTTATCTATGGTAACCATAACATCATGTTGTGTTTATCCAAGATTACAATACAGATTTCTATCCCATAAGATAATTAAAAAAAAAGGGTTTGTAATCATATTTCTCTTTCACTAAATAAGGTTATAATTTAAAAATATTTTTATGAGCACCATGTTAAGTACTCTTATCACAAAATTCCATCTTATAAATTTAATCTATCACAAGATTAATAGATAGATATTTCATTTATTTTATATATTTTGTTATTCCGTAATTATTCTTTTTACATTTTATTTCTACATTATTTATAGTACAATTCTATATTTTTAATTGTAGGACCTCTTTTCCGAATTAGCATAATATATGATGTTTTAAATATTTTTTTCTTATTCTAAATTATTTAGATAATTTTTTAATATATTAGATATTTTATCAATGTTCTTACTTTATTATTTTATTATTATATATTTAAAATTAAAGTTCTTATGTCCAACTGTAATTTTTATATTACTTAAAAATATCGGCATGTAGTACTTTTTATTTCATAAATTATATCTTATGGATTTATTTTCAATACTATTTTCAAATATTTTTGTATGTTCATATAAGAATTTATTTTTATACTGAATTTTTATTTTGCTATTATTTTAGTTGCAACTCTCTCAATTTATCTAGACAATATATATACACTTTATATTTGAGTAAAGTATCTCAGATAATTTGATATTCAAAAATATTTGAAAATATTACAATTTTATTAAGTTTTAGAATTTATTTCAATTTTATTATCAAATAAATGAATAAATACTATTATTGTTCTATGAAATAATCATTATAATTTATTAGCACTTGATTTACCCATTCCTAATTATGTGCTTATACGAAAGAATTTTTTTATTTTTTGTATATAATATCACGTGCTTTGATAAGTTTATTTCAATTGATTGAATCTTTACTTATTAATAACATTTTTTTATAAGAAAATTATTCTATTTCTCTTTAATAATCAAATTATTTATAAAAAAATATGTATATACAACTAAAAATTAAAATTTTATTACTAAATAAATACTTTTACACAATTGATTATATTTCATATTTAGTAATTTATATTCACTTTGATAATATTAACTATAAAAAATTAAATGAATATATGAAGTAATGGAATTATCTAATAAATATTAACTTATTTTTTTTTATAATTATGTAGCATACAATAATAATTCATAACAATGTTTTTACATAGATTAAAAATTTGAGATAAAAAACGTTTGACTAAAAGTGAGTATCTATTTCATTATTCATATATACTTATAAAATAACCTTATGAGAGATTAATATTATATTTTAAATTGAATATTAAAAGTTAACTTATTATTTTATTCATGTACATTATATATGTTAATTGATCATTTCAAAATTAACAAAATAACTATATATATAAATAAAAATAAATAAACTTTACTAATTAGAGTTATATGAAATATTAAGAGATTTTTTAGCTTATAAAAATTGTATGTTACATACATATTGAATTAGTTATCAAATAATTAATAACCTAATGTAAATTATTTTCATAGATAATGTATAAAGAGATTATATATTTACTCTAATAAAAAATATTTAACATTTAAAATTCTAAAATGTTATGAAACTATAATTGTAACTCCCACATTATTAAAAAATCATACAAAAAAGCTTAATATTTTTTAAAAAAAAAATATTTACTTAGTTATATTATCAAAATATGTATGTATATATATAATTTAAAAGGAGTGTTAATAAAATATTCTGTGTTATTTTTATTTTCTTAATTCCTTACTTATTTTTTTTAAATTTTATCATTTTATAAATTTTTGTATAATTTATAAACTTAGAGTTATCAATTTTTGATATTCTGCAACTTATTTAAGTATAAATTATTTTTAAATATAATATTTTTAATTGAAATATTCATACTATTTTGTTTAATTTGTAATAGATTTTCTTTTATTAAATGCTAAAAATAATTACATTTCATGTTTTAATCACATTAAGGAAAATATATATTATTATAAAATAAATTATTTTAATTTTAAGAATTATTTTTGGTGCATTGCACTGAACACATACCGCTATTAGTAAAAGGAAAGTTTCTATAGATTGGAAGAAATAAATTTATTACAAATATTTTTTTATAAATTTAAAAAAAAATATTTTTTTGAACGGACAAATTTTAATTATTTCTGAAATGATAATTTTCATAAACTATTGTAAAAATGACTGCTTTGGTAAAATTATTGTAAAAATTTTTGTGATAATTTTTATTAATTTAATTTTAGTTAAATTAAAATTAAACAAAATAATTACAAATTGATGAAAATAAAAATAATTTATTTTATTAATTTAGTTTTAATATTATTAAAAATTATAAATTTAATTTTTGTTAAAAACTATAAAATGATTTTCATTAATTTAGTTTTCATTACCAATGAAAAGTTATAAAATTTTGTTAAAATTTATAAAATTTGTATTTTTTGAATTTGTAAAAACTAAGTCACAAATACTAAATTAACAAAAATATTTTTTTAATATTTAATGAAAATTTTTAATTTTTCATTAGTAATGAAAATTAGATTAACAAAACTTATTTTTATTAATTTGTAATTATTCTGTTTAGTTTAGATTTGTTATCATTTTTACAATAATATATGAGGATTATCATTTTACAAAAATTTAAAATTATCCATTCAAAAAAAATATTTTTTCAATCTACAAAATTATATTATTAATAAACTTATTTCACTCAACCTACAAATACTATTTTTTTAGATTATGCAGTTTCAGATATTAGAGATATATAATAAATTGGCCTTTCTTGTTATAAGTTTGTTATGGTGTAGTGGTTGTTGCATTATTTTAGCATAGACCAGCATGGCACTTAATATGGCAGATGCAGCACATATGGCCGCTGACATGGTGGGGAGTGTCTAATTGTGCTTGGCAACATGAATTTTCGGTGAAACGTGGCCGGTTTCCCCCAATCCAGGTGAGGACCGTGCTCTAATTTCTGGCGAAATTGAGTAAATTTTTCAGTAAAAAGGACTACAATTGTAGAAAATCGAACTAATTAAATATGATGCACATACTAATGTCTTTTTTTGGCAAAACACAAGAGTTGATGGATTAATTTTGGATTTTTCCATGTACCTTCTTACGCATATAAAGCCCTTGCCATATAATTTGCTAATTGACATGAAATGCTGCATATATAATGTGTATAAATATATATATACATACATATATATGGGCTTCTTTCATCCACATATACAAAATAAATCAACAAATATGATATAATTAATCTCTATGAGAAATCTATGGGATATAAAAATTAGCATCCACCTTCGTCCATGACCACATATCTATTTATATTAAAAAAAAATTATTAATATGTGTTCATGTCATAAACCATATAATTGTTAGTATTTAATGACTATTAAATTTAAATACAAGTAATTAAGTGATGTGTATTATACTGTTCTTTTAAAAAAAGAAAAAAGAAAGGAAAAGAAATGAAATAATTAATAAAAGCATGCATGGATGCTCGGACAAAAGAAAGCAATCGCAATAAAAAGTCGGCCTATCACTTTAATATCGTCGTTAGCTTCGATGTGCGAAGTGGGGAACTTGCGGTGGGATTGAAGTGTGGACGTGTCAAATATTAGTGGCCACAATTTTCTCAGAAGAACATTTGATTTTCCCGTCTGCTCCATCTTCAATTAATGACAATTACACCCAAAGGGAAGAAAGAAAAAAAAAAACAAAAAGTAGAAATAATTAAAAGGACAACTAAGAATAAAAAGAGAAGGGCTTGAAAAGTTTTTTCTTTTAAATTTAAAAAAAAAAAAGTCCTTATATCTTATTCAAAAAGACATTAGAAAGAGTGTTTCCACACTGTTTATCTGAGGGTCGGCATGAAAATTTAAATTCGCATCACCAAAATTATAATAATTAAATTTATTATTTAATGTAAATATAAAGGTGTAATAATATTGAGGTATTATTCTCACTAATTTGTATTAATTAATGTGGAATTTTATCTTAAAAATACACATTTATAAAAGAAAAATAATCTATCTATAAACTTTATTTCCCCCTCTTTCTTTGATCTGATTAAAGATGGGGTGGGTGTTATTGATAATAAAAAGTTCTTCATTATCTAAGTATTTCCTTCAAATCAAGAATTTCAACAAAGTCTTATTAAATATAAACAATGAAATCTTATTCATATATATATATATATATAACTGTATCATGAATCATGATAGTCATAATTAATTCATGTCCAATGTGAACTTAAATATATTTAGCTCAATCTTAAGTTGGACTTTGAGCTTCTAGCCAGACTGCAGTTTCCTAATTTAATTGGTTTGCGTGTAACTTGAATTTATTGATAGCCCAACTAATAATAATTTAACAGATTATGATTAGAGATACATCAATAGAGCGGTGGAAAAATCTCATGCCAAGTGGATTAAGCTGGCAATGTCCCTCGCTTTCCAAATATATGTAATCTAAATTTATATTATATGATCCATATACTAACATTTAATATATTCTTAGTAAAACAAATATCGATAATATTCTTTTTGCCTATTTTGCAGGTATTCTACAACAAGGTATATTTTTGGCGTATTTTGCAGGTATTTAATGTCACAAGCTAATAATACAAGTGAAAGTCTAACATATATATATATATATATATATATTAGAGATACATGGATGCCATGTTTTGAAAACCAACCCGGATTGGTGATCGGAGGCCAGTCTGGTTTGATTGAAGCGTACGAACCGGTGGTGGTCAAAACCGAACCGGTTCACTTGTTTTTTTAATTTTTTATTTTTTTTTAAATTTTACATTTTTTTAAGAAGAAAAAAAAGTTAAAAAGAAAAGAAAAATTATGAGTTAAAGATGATGATTAAAAATTTTGGACGTGTAATTTTTGAAACATGAATTTATTTTCTTGAAATTTAATGAAGTGGTAATTATATATGAATGCTTATATTTAATTTGTTATTTTATTTTGTTTAATCTCTCTTAAATTATGTGGAATATTTAGTGTAAAAAAATTTATTTTTACTTTATGTTGAAGCAAGAAATGAATGATTACTTAAATTAATATGAAATATTATTTTTTATTTATTTATAGTTGATAAATTGTGAAATAGTATTATTTTCTAAAAAAATATACTTAAAACTAAGTAAGTTGAAAAATTTTTCAAATAATATTCTTTTTATATCAATTGAAAATTTTATTTTTTTGTAATATTAAAATATTATATATATTTATAAAATTAAATATAATTATTATTCCATTATAACATCATACCGATTCAAGCAGTAGTCGAACCATTTGAACCAATAACTAGTAAGGCCACCGATACATTGTTCAGTCCGATTTTAAAAACATTGCATGGATGGTGAAAGTCTAATAATGAAAGAATTCAGTAATGACTATATATATGAATGATTAGTTTTCTTTTTTAATTTGAATATAATTATTTTTAAGCTTATGAAAGTTATTTTAATTTGTGGCTAATTATATATATATATATTAAATATTTAACATATACTTAATGATAATTTTTTATATTATTACATCAAATTTAATTTGAACTTTAAATTTTAAGTGAGAAAAATATTTAAAAAAATTATTTTATACTTCATATCATGTAACTTTATACTTTAATTTTTACAATATAGCTATGCTCTTTAAAGAAATACTGAAACTTGTCTATTGGGCTGTCGGCACAAAATAATTTGTTTTACACTTGAAATGACGTAATTTTATATTTTAAATTTTAAAGATGTTATCTGTATTCTTAAAAACAATACCCAATACCATGAAACTTGTCTGCTGGGGCTATGTAATGACGAATTATATGCATCAATAGGTGTGGATTTGTTTTTCACCTAAAAAAAAAAAAGAGTGGATTTGTTAGGCTGATTCCAATGCCCAAATATAATTAAGCTCAAGAAAGATATTCAAAAAATAATTATCTTTCAATAAATACAAATGTCTTAGAAAAATACAATATATATATACATATATGCACTTAACAAGGGCTCATAAGAAATTCTGTAGAGCGATTAATCTTACATTATATTCAAACTAACATTGTTAGATTTGGAGTGTACAACAACGGTGGCTTTAAAATGACTTCCTTCAAATACATAAGAGATATATATTTTTGAGAAAACCGTTAAAAAAAAGCTTATTATAAAGGTATTTGCCTGATACAGTTAAAATTATTAAGGAGTTTTTTAATGTTTTAAAAATAATTTTAAAAAATTAACTCCTTCCTTTTTTAAAAAAAAAATGACTTATAAAATTCTAACATTTTTTTTTCTTTTTTTTGAGTTTATAAATTCATGATTAAAAATTTTACAAAACATTCTATGATATATTATAAGTTTTTAAATATTTTATAGGATATAATTTTGAGAAGCTCATCACAACCTCGCAATATTAAACAGCCTCTAAATATAATTATGAAACATGTTTAGTTTGGTTTGCTTAAAGATGATATTCATTTTCTTATTTTTCTTAAATTCTAGGTCCAAGTGGATTACGGGGTTCTAATTTGCTTTGAAAAACTACACAAATCTTGGTCCAAATTATAGGCAAATTCTTCAAGCTTTTAAAATTGCATTACAAGCATCCTTTCACGAGTTAATATATTACATTAATTGAAATAAGTCCCGAGAGGCGTGGCTTGGGAATTTTTTTTATTTTTTTATTTTTTTAATTTTTTAGTGGTGCTAGGGGTGTTCATAGTTTGGTAAATCGGTTGAATCGAATTAAAATCGAAATTTAGTTTGTGCCAAATGCCGAATAAAAATTTTTTATTCAATATTCGGTAATTTTTTAAAAAATATTTGGTATTCAATTCGATTTCAGTTTTTTGTACCAGTTAACTAAGTCAAATTGAATTATTGAATTGTTAATTAATATATATTATAATTGATATATAATATAATATTTTTTATTTTTGGTTTTAATGTACATATATATTAATATACATAATATAATATATTCATATTAATATTAAAAATTAAAAAATTTGATATTTTGGTTTTTAACCAAACCAAATAAAAAAAATTCAGTTTTAACCGAGTCGAACTAAATAATTTGGTTTAGTATTCATATAATGTTTTGGTGTACCGAAATTTCAATATTTGGTTTGCACCTAATGAACACCCCTAGTGGTGACTGAATTTTTTCTTTGGGAAGATGTTTGATAGGTTGATATCAGCCCTAATGAATAAGCCTTAATATTATGTGTAATTTAATATAAAATATTTTATTTTATATTTAAAATTTAATTAATTAATTTTTTTTAAATATTAAAAATGAGCCATAAAAATGTAGTATAAATTTTAATTTTTTTAATAAGTGTATTATTTTATAAAATACAAGTGATTGAAGCAAGTTTCTATAAATTTACTATACTTTGTACTTATTTCAATTGATGTAATATATTAACTCATGAAATGATGCTTGTAGTGTTAGAACCTTAGCCAAAACACATATATGATAAAGATGATTAATAACATATATTATTTTTATTGATTTATAATTTTAAGATTCTAATTTATATTTTAACTATGCCTTAAGAGAATGAGAGTATTGGCTTATAATGGTGCATGTATTTCATTTGATATGTGCAATATATAACACTCAATACTTAACTAAATTTATTGTTTATCAAGTTTAATACAAAGAAAAATCATAGAACATAAAAAATAAATTACACACTTGACATAATCATTCAAACTCATTTCATTATTTGTTGATTTTTTTAGGTAACATTTTTTATAAAATAAAATAAAATAATAAAAACAATAAAATAAAAAAGGAAGAAGAAGGGAATTGGGTAATTGAATTAAGAGGCCCCGCCTCTTAATTTCTCAAAAAAAAAAAAGGAAAAAATAGTTAAAGGCGTGGCTTTCAACCACATCTTACCGTAATTTTGCAAATTTCCTCCGAATGTGATAGTTTTATGAATTTTTTTTTACAATATTTTTATAAATTTGCGTTAAATAAGGATTATTTTCTTCTTTCTCTTTTTTTTTTATTACTTTTTTGGGAGTGACAATCAAAAAGCGAAGGGGATGTCAGTATCACCGAACAATTTGCCAGAATGGTTCCGATGTGGGTAAATTATAAAAATATTGTAAAAAAAATAATATTTATAAAACTACCGTATTCCTAAAAACATTGTAAAAGTATGGTAAGGCGCGGCTTGCAGCCACGCCTTTAACCATTTTTTATTTATTTTTTATTTTTATTTTTGAAAGATGGAATTAAGAAGGCCACGCCTCTTAATTCCATGCCTTTTTCTTTTTTTTTTTAATTATTTTTATTGTTTTATTTTATTTGATAAAAAATATTAATTGAAAAAAATTAATAGATAATAAAAATAGTTAGAATAATTGTGTTTAACATGGGTAATTTATAAAAATATTGTTAGAAAAAATAATTTTATAAAATTACTGTGGTTTTGGAGGTATTGTAAAATTATGATAAGACATGACTGTAAACCACGCTTTAATCATCTTTTCTATTTTTTTTTATTTATACGTTGTTGCCCAAAAGTCCCGAGTGGCGTGGTTTGGGAAATTTTTTTTAATTTTTTTAATTTTTTAATGGTTGTAAGGGTGTTTACAGTTTGGTAAATTGGCTAAATCAAATCAAAATTGAAATTTAATTTGTACCGAATACTAAATCAAAATTTTGGTATTTGATTCGATTTTCAATTTTTTGTACGAGTTAACCAAGCCAAATTGAATTATCGAATTGTTAATTAATATATAATATAATATTTTGATATTTTGGTTTAATATGCATATATATTACTATATAATATAATATATTCATATTAATATTAAAATCACAAATTTGGTATTTTGATTTTTAACCAAATCAAATCGAAAAAAATTCAGTTTTAATCGAGTTGAACCAAATAGTTTGGTTCAATATTCATCTAATGTTTTGTTGTATCGAAATTTCAATGTTCGGTTTGTACTTAATGAACACCCCTAGTGGTGGCTGAATTTTTTTTTTTGGAAGATGTTTAATAGATTGATGTTAGCTCTAATGAATAAGCCTTAATCTTGTGTGTAATTTAATATAAAATATTTTATTTTATATTTAAAATTTAATGAATTAATTTTTTTTAAAATATTAAAAATGAGCCATAAAAATTTAATATAAATTTTAATTTTTTTAATAAATTTATTATTTTATAAAATATAAGTGATTGAAACACGTGTTTTTTTCTTACAGTAGTTTAATTTTTTTTAATAAATGTATTATTTTATAAAATCAAATCGAATACCAAATTTTTTTAAAAAAATAATCGAATACCGAATAAAAAATTTTGATTCAGTATTCGATACAAACTAAATTTCAATTTTGATTTGATTCGACCAATTTACCAAACTGTGAACACCCTTAAAACCACTAAAAAATTAAAAAAATTCCCAAGCCACGCCTCTCGGGACTTTTGAGCAACAACATATAAATAAAAAACAAAAAATAGAAAAAATGGTTAAAGCATGGTTTACAGTTATGTTTTACCATAATTTTACAATACTTCCAAAACCACAGTAATTTTATAAAAATTATTTTTTCTAACAATATTTTTATAAATTACTCATGTTAAACACAATCATTCAAACTATTTTCATTATCTATTAATTTTTTTTAATTAACATTTTTTATCAAATAAAATAAAATAATAAAAATAATTAAAAAAGAAAAGAAAAAGAAAAAGGCAATGGATTCTTTCAAAAAAAATAAAAAAAATAAAAAAATGGGTAAAAGCGCGGTCGCAATACTTTTACAATATTTTTAAAAATACGATAGTTTTATAAATATTAATTTTTTTTACAATATTTTTATAATTTAGTCTTCCGAAGTTCAGTGAATTTTAAATTTCCTTTCTTCCGAGTGTCAAAGTGTAGGTCCACTGGGCTCAGTTGTACCACATGTGAGGCAGAATGTACACCACGTGGCAGCACATTAAATGTCCACGGACACGTAGACAAGAAGACAAATGATTGGGCCTGGCTCTGTCAATTGAGCCCACAATCGAAAAGGGTTTTTTTCATTTTCTCCCGGCAAATGGGCCCACACCAGCCTCACTGTCAAAGAACGTGATGACTGATGCGTGTGAAGAGAGTTAAAGTGGGTTTGGTTCTTACTGGGCGCGATTGCCGTCAGTACGCACGGTCGACGTTGAGAAACCTGTCGTCCTCCAAGGGTTGAAAAATGAGTCAAGATAATGTGAAAAATTCATCTAATTATAATTTCATTTTAGTTAATTTTTTTATTTATCACTTATTTTTTAAGAAATATATATATATATATATACCATAGTCGATTTATTAATGACTCCCTATCAAAATCGATTATGTGTTCTTTCCAGAAGTTCAGAGTTAAGATGTTGAGGTAAAGGTTGATTACACATTAATCGGGTCAATTTGATTAAAAATTGGAGTTTGATTCTTAAAAGCATATAAAGGTATGAGCCCCAACCAAAATTTCTGACCTTCAAATTCATTTGTGGTTTGAAAAGAAAAGGATAGAGAGCAAATAAACTACTCAAAATAAATTATATATGTAAGATTATAAATGAGGTATTTATTGTGTCTTATCAGTTGATAAGTAATGTATAATAAGAATGTCTCAATTTGAAATTAGAGTGTTCATATTCTAAAGTAATGATCGAAATAAATTGAGTTTTTCTTGGATCAGATCAATTTCTTAAATAATAAACACAAATCACAGATCATTCGAATATCTTAATTAGATGCTAAAGTTGCAAAGGACTTCTCATGTAATTTGCTTAATACTTAAACATAATGTATCATATTAATTTTATTGTCTTTCTACAAGGCAAGAATTGTTACAATTTTTTTCTTAAAATCCGTTCAACAAGTCAAAAAAAGAAATAGAAAAGTAAAATAAAATACATTTAAAAGATCAAGCAACTTGAGTTGGATTTACAAACTTCTTTTCATTTCAGATTGGAGTTCGAGTTTGTTTACAAGTACATTTGTGAAGGATAGATGTACTCATCTAAGAGAGTCAGTGTTTGGAAGCCATGAAATGCTTCTATAAAAAATTATAGAATATTCTAGTCCATGTTGTAAGACAATTGAAAATCATTCAATTTTATTTATTTATTTATTTTGTCTCATTGGAGGAAATTTTGGATAATAAAGTTGGACAAAATAATTGATATGTGCTATCTATTTGCGTGAAAAAGGCTGGTCTTAATTCTTCATATATCACTTGGTATTAATAAAAAAATTTCAAGACTATTCTCAAAGCTCAAGTTAATTTGAGATCAAATGAGGTTTACAAAACCTGTTCCAAATAATAATAATACTATATATATAATATTAATTATCACCATTATTTTAAACTAATATAATTTTAATTTTGGAATAGCCCAACCAACCCCTACAAGATAGGCCCCTCAATAAGTGGGGTATTGCTCTACCCAAATCTATAATCTAATATATCTAAATAATTAGACTCTATATTTACTCCATTTAGAGCTGTAAATGGATATTCGAAAATTTGTATACCGTTTATACAAAACTTATCTGCATTCGTTTAAAGCGAATATTATCCATATTCTATTACTAGATATCCGGTTATAAATAGATACTAATATAGTAAATGCGTATCCAATTTATTTAGTATCCATTTCGAATATATATTTATTAAATAATATATTATTTATATTTTTTCATAAAAATCTCATAATCCATATAAATATATAGATATAATAATTGAAGAAATGGAAAGAAAAAAGAGTAAATTTAAAAAATTATTATAATATAGAGAAAAATTGAAAAATAAATTTAATTAACATAATTATTGTTGGTTGACTTTATAATTAATATAATTAAATAATATTATCAATATTAATTAATTCTAATAATCAATTATAAAGTTCATTATTAATTGAAAGCTATGCTATTTGTTTGGTTGCTTTCTTTTCTAATGAAATTGTATATTTCCTTCTATTAATTAAAAATATATGTTTATTATAAATTCATAAATTCACATATTTGGATATTCGTAAATAGATATTTAGATAACTATTATCAAATATGAATATCAAAAAATAATTCAATGGATAAGTTTAATCAAATATGGATATATCTAAATAATTATAATCAAATGTGAATATATTTGAATTTAATCGATATTCGACAGAAATGAATTCAAACATCATTTTTAAATATTCATCAAATTCATATTCGTATCCAAATATTCAAAAAATTAATAAATACAAATATGAAAATAGTGTATTCGATCCGTTTGTTATCCATTTACACCCCTAACCCTACCCTACTCAATCTATATACCCAATTAGATCTATATACTAAAATGCCCAAATAATAAACCCTAAACTAGACCCTACCTTATCAAACTCAATACCCATTAGGTCTATGGTTGGGTCTAATTTTTAGACCCAATTTTTTAGTTGTGTTTTGACCTAATTAATTTTTTCATCTTTACCAAATTTTCTTATTGTCAATCAAAATACTAAAATTACCTAATAGTTGAATGCTAAAGTAATTTATTAATATTGGCCAATATTTTTCAGCGTATTTTAAAAAATTTAACTCAATTTTTTTAAATTAAAAAAAGTATACATTTAATTTTAGTTGTTTAATTTAAGTTAGTTAATTTATATATTTAATTTTTGGTATATTAAATAAATGAGAACCACAATAATATGTATCACTCTTCTCTCTCTTTCCCATATTATGTTTTTCTTAGGGCTGTCAATGAATCAGATTTTAATCCGAATCCGATCTAAATTTGATCCGAATTTTAAGATTTTTATTTGATTTAAATGTCCGATGGATCAGATATGATTATAAATATTCTAAATCCATAATAAGTGGATCGGATGTAAAATTAAGCAATTTGATCCGTTAAAGATCCGAATTCAAAATTTAATATTTTTTTTATTAAATTAATACTCTTATATATATAATACTAATAAAGATATTAAAATAAAATCTATATATTATATTAACTTAATATATATTACCATCTATATTGTACTAATAATATTGGGTTTTTAACCTAAAAAACAAGAGGGATATTAATAAAATATCAAATATAATAACATATGATAATTCATCTATGCATTAATATAATGTGAAATAGGAATTTAAAATTTTTTTTTCTTCATGTCAAATAGGAATTTAATATTTAAATATTTAACTTTTGAACTAATATATAATAAAAAATTATTAATAATTCAAATATGACATATATTTATTTTATAAATACAATATTTTTATAAAATTCAAAAAGGAAAAAAGAAAAAAGGAAAAAATAAATCGGATCGAATTTTTTAATCAAATATCGGATATCCATCGAATTCAAATATGGTACTCATTAACAAAAATCCTATAGGATTTCGGGTCAGATTCAAATCTAAATTTTGATAATCGGATTTGAATTCGAATATGACAGATCCGATCCAAATCCGACCCATTGACAACTCTAGTTTTTCTCTCTCTGTTTTTCATCTAAGATATTATATTTCTTTCTTTGATTTTATTCTTTTTATTTTTTGAGATTTCATGTAATATATTCAATCAAATATATTTAGTAAATATTTTTAAATATAAATTAAAAAGAAAAAGACAAGGATGTCTTCAAATCATTCTTGAATAAGTTTACATTTTTTTTAAAGAGAACAAGTTTAATAAATATAATTTTAAAAAATATTTTTCAAAAATAAAAATTTTCAAACAGTACACTAGAATTTTCCATATTTTATAAGATAGTATTTGATTTTCAAAATATAAACAAAATAATGTAGATACATGGATAATAAACGCAATTAAAGCTTTAATATATGCAAAGTTTTTTCAATTTATAATGCATGAAAATGATTTGCATCAAGCACTGAAACATTTCCCTCCCAATCCCCCCACCTCCACCTCCACCTCCACCTCCTCCCAATTGAAGAAAGAAGGATTTAATAATGTTTTTACTCTTAAATTTTCCTGAAGTTATGCAAACACTCTTTAAATATTCTTTCTTTTTCCACTGTCGAAAGCTACTTAAAATAAATAAATTCAAAATATTTTTAATTTTTTTATTTTATATATATTAAAAATTTAAGTATACACTTCAAGTATGTCATAATTATTAGTATAAATTTAATTTTGATATAAGTAATTTTGATTAACTAATTAAATTTGAGTATTTGGATAATGAGTAATTTCAAAATATAGGATATGTAGGTAAGTTTTACATATAAACATAAAAACGCCCATTCAATTATTTTTAATATGATGAAAATGGTAACTAAATAAAATTTTACAGGTAGAAAAAATTATAGTTGAAAAGGAGGAAGTTAGAATATGAGTATTTAATATTAGGTAATTTTTAGATATTGAATATTTGAGTATTTTATGGATATAAATTTTATTCTTACCCATTTTACTTTTTCTTATAAATTTGGGTAAAATTCAAGTCTCATGTCTATTTATTTGATATGAATATAAATATTTTATTATTATTATGAACTTGGATAGAGTAAAATTCTACTCATTAATAGCCCACTGCAAGATAAGAACGATGGGTGCTCCGTGCTCATACTTCCAAGCCTATATTAAATGTATATTTTTGTACAGCACTCTGTATTGATGTCGGTTCTGTTATTGTATTGTTTATTATATTTAATTTTTTATTATTGATAATTATATTGAACTAGATATTAAGATGAAGCAGTCCAATCTTGCATGAGATCTTTGAAGCTAAATTCAGGAGAACGAAGAAACTTCATGTTAATGCAATCCCAATATTAAAATGAAAAGCTTCAATTTTTATTGATATTATAACGTACGGATTAATTATGCTTCTCTAAAAATAAAAATAACTTTCTTTTAATAGAACTTAAGTAAAAAAGCTAATTTACAAACAAATCCATATAATTATATATGAAAGCATCCTCCTCAACCCCACCCTCCTTTCTGGTTTGATTTAGATTATTATTACTACTATTACTCATATTTTTCTATCTATAATTAAGTATTTAATTTTTTTCTTTGTAACGTTAGTGTATAGTATCTTTTTTTTTTAAGAAGACAATTTCGTTTGAAAAAATTCTTCACATTTAAATTAGTATCATGCAGTACTACTAGTTTTATGGTTAAAAAAATTAAAATTTTTACTTATTTGGCACTTATCTAAAACCCTATTTCAATTTGTGAATTGAATGGATTTATTGTACCCTAAAGCTCTATTTACTTGGTTTGGTTATTAGATGAGAAGTGATTGATAAGATATGAGATAAGATAAATGACAAGAAGATATAAAATAAACTAAATAATGAGATTAAATAATCAAACAAGTATCATGTATACTTAATATGATTACTCAAATGATGAATTAGTCAATAATAGTCATCAATGTGCACTTTGGTGGGCTAATATGTCTATAATATATGTTTTACCAATATATCCTTTGTTTCAAAGATTCAAAAGTATCTTATCGTGAGTGTTAAATAATTTCATACAAGTCATTACAATTGATAAATTTTTATATTTAGTGCACAAAATTAATAATTTAAATAAAATAGAATGTTGAGTTTATTTTATTTAAGTAAATATTAGTTGTCCACGAATTTAAATAGTTTAGTTGATTTCATTTCACCTCAAACTCCACGGCAAAGTTAATTTTATTTTTATTATATTTAAATAAACTAATTTGTAGTTGGATTCACTTTGTAAATGAATTAATAGGTTAAATCTCTAATATGTAATTAATCAATGAATATTTTGATGGTAAATAAATAAAGATATTTGGCGGGCGGAATTTGTCTTAATGTTATAGGGATAATCTGAGCATTTCACTTTTGTTAATAAATGACAAAACAGGTTGATCAAAACATGCCACGCCTTCCAGGTAAGATGTTTTATCTTTGTGATGAAAATTTTTTATACTGAATTGGAGCATTGGTATTGAACTTCAATCACCTAAAGTAAGCATGGCATTAAAATAATATATTCAACTTAAAATCTGGAAATAAATAAAAATTTAAAAAGATATCGGGTTCGGAGCAAGAAAGATGTGCAGCTGGCTGGTGGCCGCCGGTGTGGATTACTAGTCAGTCTCTTTCTCTAGAAGTAGGAACAAACACAGTGGGGGGAGCAAGACGTAGATCTAGCAGCCGCGTGTGTGGACGTGGGTCCCAGCGGCCCTACAGAATGATTTATTACGGGGAGTGAGGTGTTGACCCGAGCAAACGAATTAATGTTAGCTGAGGTTTTAGCCTTAAAAATTAGGTGCCAAAAGTCAAAGCCAATGTCGTTTTGTACCATTTTCATCAATGGATATGGATATCCATATCCCTCTACACTTAATAGAGTGTGTCTCCTCTAGCTAATCAATAGCTGCCACGTATATTTAGATGTTAACATCAAATTAAATGGGATAAACGATCATCCCCTATAATGAATTACATATAAAATAAAAGTTTGATGAAATAATTAGGGATGGATACCAATCCAACTGTCCCTAACTTGACCACACAAGTGTCTCCTAAAATTTCTTTCTTTTTTATTCAAATTTTTGTCATATAACAATTTACCCTTCTATCCGTCGAAATACGTAAGGAATAAACAAAAAACAGAAAGACATTTATCTCAACCAGCCTTCTTGGTTAAAAATAAATCGAGAATAACAAATTGTCAACAAGAAAACAAAACAAAATCCTCTAATTACTGGACTTCGATCCTTATCGATTTTGACTCTCAATTTTATTTCCTTATGCCCGAACATATAAAAGGGTTCATTGTTTATTGGATTAATCCAAACTTCTCTTTTTTCAGAGTGCAATATTTCACCGGAAAATTTATCGTTCTATTTAAAAAGGTAGGTAACCGAGGATTTCAAGGATAGTTATTAGTCGTAAAAGAGAAGAAAGTATTAGTTCCAAACATATTTTTATTTCTACATGAAAATTAATTACATTCTTTTGTGATTTTAAAAAAGTTGAAGATTAAGAATACATTATGGAAACATATTCAGACGGCCACTTAATGAGTTTGTGTGACGCTTTTTTGACTTGCTTGTATATTCTACAACAATAACATTACACTGCTTAAACTTAATGTGATCATGGGGCATTTTTCAAGAATCTATACCTTGTATTTTATTTGTTGTTTATGGAGCGGTAGAAAACAATAATTTACACAGGTATAAATTAAAAAGTATAAATAAGTTAGTATATATATATATATACTTGCATTGCCTCGTGCGTGCATATATGTAATCAAGTGGGACATTCATTGTATACACACAAATCAACGCATGCGGTGATGTGTGTTTATGTATAAGTTCATCGGCATCACTGAATTTATGCATGCATCATGTGGATCTTGTACGCATGCTCTCCGGACAAATAATTAAACGAAAACATTAACTAATAAAATTATCGTCGTCGGCTGATCATAAAAAGTATGTAGCAAAGTCGCGCGCGGGCGCGGCGCGCGCACACAAAATCAAATTAAATAAATTAACATGTCTAGAATGCAGTAGCAAATGGCCGTATATGGCACGCCAAGTCAAAATTTTCAGCCTCCCGGCGGCTATTAGACTAGCAAAGTCAAGATAAATAATTGTATTGAATCAGTTCGAGCCTAATAAAACATGAAAAGCGAATATTATTTACTTTTGAGTTTTCTGGACTCGACTGATGAGATTAAGGTCTTGTTTGTTTATTATTTCTCAACATATTTTTTAACTCTCAAAATTTATTACACAAAATATTGTATTCCCCCAATTTTACTTTCCAAAACACATAAAATTATCCTCAAAGTGTCCCTTACTATTCCTCCTAAAAAATCATTCTTCAATGCGCGCGCACACACATATATACGAATCACACTAGCTACCCACATATATATACATATTTATAATTACTATTAAAAAATTCCTCTAACTCCACCAACTCAATAAAAATTGACTGATGCTTCCCAAAACAATATTTCCCAAAATATTTTCCATAATTTACCCAATTTGTATTGAAACAAAGCCTAAGTCATCGTCTCAAAGATAATCAAAGGCTTCACTACAAAATTCACATCCAAGCCCTAAATATGATATTTGATTACCAACAAGTAGCATATATGCTTGATTAAGACAGGAAACAGCAACAAAAACTCCACCAGCTGTTTTTTTGGCAACATGAACTTTCTTTCTCAAACATCTCTCTCCCGCTTTCCATTAATTGGTTAAACTGAAGTCTTTGGAATTCAGAAGTGGTCAATTTCGCATTTAGAAACCAAAGTGGCTAAAATCTTTCCCCACTTTTGATATGCATGTAATTGCCCACGTACTTATTTCAATTCATGTGCATGAATTTTAGAATTCAAATTATGCCTGCAACCCAACTCAACCCAATTAATTTCTGAAAATTCGTAAATTGGGTTAAGTGACTTGATTTAAGTGGATCTATACAATTGCCTTTAATTGGGTTGGGTCGCAAACATTTGTAGAATTCAAGTGGTTTTTTATTTTTTTAAAAGAAATTATCAAATGAATTTTTGGGTTCAGCATGAGTCCAATCCAAAAATTAATTAAAACTCAATGAATTTAACAGAATTAATTTTAAATTAATAATTACAAATTAATGTTTTTTCTCTTATATTTGTCTAAATATTGTATTTTTATAAATAATTACAATGTCCGAATTTTATCGAGTCTTCAAGTGCTTTTGTGTCCTCACAGGCCAGCATGCTACGCCAACTACAAGCTGAGTCTGTATAAAGTCATAAGCTCAAATTGAAATGTTTATGATGATAATATTCAATATCGCACGTCCAAGAAATCAACAACTTAAGATAGTTTATAAGTTATTATTTTTTTCCAATATTTTGAGGTGTTTTTTTAAGGTGAAATCCCTCACTATATGCATGTTGATGGGATAACACCTCAAAACAGTTGAGCCTTCATATTTAGTGTTATATCTATGCAAATCATTTAGCATTGTTTGTAAGAACGACAATCATAAGTCCCCGATTGAGGGGCTTTGATGATATCCCACATTGAAAGGGAGTCAATGGCTTGATATAGTTTATAAGTTATTGTCCCTATCTTACACCATTTGAGGCACTTTTTCCCAAGAAACAAAACTTCCCACCACATGCATATTGGCAGAATAATACCTCAATGTATCTGGGGCCTTCATATCAATGACAATTGATTTGGTCAACGTTATTGATGCCATTCATGGGATATCAATGACAATTGATTTGGTCAACGTTATTGACGCCATTCATGGGATATCAATGACAATTGATTTGGTTACCATTATTGATGCCGTTCGTGTGATCGACCACCATGTCCTTCTTCTCAAACCCCTTGATTTAGGGGCTTACGATAATATTATATCATATCCTACATTGGAGAAATTGAGTTATTTGAAATAACTTCTAAGTTATTTCCCTCCTCATCATTCGAGATGCATTCTCAAAAGACAAAACCCTCCACCAGATGCATTCAATGGGACAATGCCTTGATGCGTTCGAGCCTCCAGATCGATGATCAAACTCAAGGCTTATCTTAGGTTTGATCGGTTCTCTCATGTTCAAGCATCGATCTTAGAAAATCTAGCAAAATCATCCCTAAGAATCCTTTTTTCCTCCAAAACCTCTACAACACCCTTACCAAATATTTGATAATCATTTAGCATTGTTTATGGGAACAACAATCATGTGTCTCTTTTTAATTCAAATCCCCCTAATTGGGGGGCTATAATAATATCCATTGTTTGACGTCAAAATGAATAGAGGGTGTGAGACAGTTTATAAATAACTATTCCCTCTTTTTCACATTTCAAAGGGCCTTTTCAGAATAAAATTCTCCGTTATATACATGCTAATTGAACAATACCTTACAGAGATTGAATTTTTATATCTAGAGACAGATATATACAACATCAACATCAGTTTCAAATAACCGATCAAGAAATTACTAGCTTTCGTAACAGAAAAAAGCATTAAAGGTGGAGCAATTGCCTTAAAAATTAGTAAAGAAAAATCATGATTATCCCCATCCGCATCCCCCCCTCCCCCTCTCAGCATCAAATCACTTAAAAGTTTAATCACCTGAATGCGAAGATTATGAATTGAGATTCAGAGCAAAAATTATAAAAAATTAAATTTAATCAACCTTTTCTTACGTCAAACAAGTATTAGTAGTAGTTGTTTTTTTAATGCGGTTGTGTATTATAAGAAATTTAAAGAAATGCGTATATAAATTTGTATATACATCTTATATTTTTACAACACTGTATTTAGAGTACGTGTGCACAAGGTATGTTAATATTAGTAATTATTTTTTAGGTTAATGTTTTAATTAAATAGAGTAAATAAAAAATAAAAATGTTGAAATTATGTTGTCCCAACTCAATCTATTTTTGGCCAACTTATTCTAACCCATGGATCTAAATGTGGTCTCGACCCGTAATCAGTAATTAATTAGCACAATAACATCGCCTTATATATATATATTTATATAAATGTGAGGTTTGATATTTGAATTTTATGAATTCTTACTGTGCGTAAATTAAAACAAACAAACAAACAAAGATACATACATACATACATACACACGATCTAGATCCATTCATTTCCTATCCATTCCCTTTGCTATGACATGATCAATAAAGAAAATGGAAGGTGTTCATGCTTAAAATAAAAGTTGATTGCCCAAAATTTTGCGGGTAATTTGCATTGTGCAACCTAAAAGTAATTCAATTTCACTACCCATACTTCAATTAGAAATAAAGAACTTTGAGTTATGGAATATTTGCTCTGGAACGATGCACCAGTTCCATTTTAAATGCTGTGCGCAATAAACATTTCGGGAACATAATTATGCAGAAACAGGAAACCGCGTAAAACAAATTTTAAGCAATTAATAACACTCCCACTAATATTACCTTCTCCTTAGAAGTTAGATTTGATATGAGTCGAACTTTGTTTAACCTATTAATCATTTTGGTTAATACATGTTTTACGAAATTATCAAAATAAGTATATCTTAATCCCTTTTAATTGGAGCCAAATTGAGACTCATTCTTCTACTCACAACACACAATATTAAAGCTTCCACAACAATAAACTCAATATATTGCCAAAAATTACCTCATTATTTAGGCATGCACTAAATAAATCATGAATGCTATCAAATAATTATTATTTCATTAATTCCAGCTAAGATTACAGTGTTAAGTGACTCCACAGCACACTGACCTTATCAACTATAAAGCACAACTCAATAACCTGAGACACAGAGTTCTCTTATTTCACTTAAACCAAAGACACAATTTGACTTAAAAAATTGCAGATCATACATATCAAGACAACAAATGAGATGGGACAGCCTTGACATATAATTAGCTCATTTCATGAAATTTTGCCTGAATAGCTGCAGAAAGGAAAGTAACTCCTGGTGTCGAGGCCTTATCTGTTTCACTACATCCAACTCCATTAGAGTTGTGACCCATTGAAAAATGAAGGGATGCTTCTCAGGATCAATAATTGTTGCCCCAACGAATTCTTCCTGAGCCCTCAATACACCAAGCGTTGCAACTATCATGATATCCAGAACGTCCATTTTCTCAGGAACATTCATTCCTGGATTCCCACAAAATAAATTCTTTATCCCTTCTTCCAAGACATCCAGTTTCTCAAAAACATCTTCGAGAGCTTCTTTGCTTTCTGATGTGAAAAGTTTTCCAGTGCTCTCTAACAACTGCACTCAAACATACTTAAATATCGGTTATCATCTGTTGTAAATAAATTTGCAGTAGAATGTACCAACATGCAATTAAATATGCAAATTAGATTATCAGGAATTAATTCAGATAATCACAATTAAGGCAATACGTGCTTTTTATCAATATGAAATTTAAATCAAGCATGCAATATCATATTTAATACACATAATATGCATCGTCAAAATTAAACATGTAGGATGCGTATTTAGAAATATACGCCAAATTCAAGGCAAATAAGAACTTAAGCAATAATTTAATCAGATGTAAGTTCAGGAAAAGCCAAAATTCATATATCAACTGAGGCAATAAAAGCAATAAAGCATGCTGTCAGTTTTATCTAAAGTAAACATCAAATTTAAAAGTAAACTTATCTTAACGATTTTGTATTGTAATAAAATCAATCGGACAATCAAATCATAGAGAAATTCTGTTTGCCTTGAAGAAACGAACGCCTTGACTCACCAATACAACCGGTACAACCCAGCTCCTTCCAGGATGAGATGGTTCAGAACGATCTGGTGCATTCCTTCTCGTTCACCTCAAACAATACTCAGTCGCCAAATAAGAATGAGATAGGCGTATATATCTAAATTCGGGACAGGGAATACTTTTGGAAAGAGAAAGGAAGGATTCTTGAGAGAGAGCAAGAAAATGGGCAAAAGCAGGATGCTTAGGTGTGTTGAGAGGTGAATACTGTGCATTTGAAAACTGCCAAAGGCAGTCTATTTATAGCCGGGATTAAGGTTAGAATCCGTCAGTTAATAGCCTCTAACAAGTCACCCAGCCAATGACATTCTGCTACGTCAACCGCACATGTCCACCAGTATCACACCACGTGTCCCACACACGTCATACGTTCATCAGTATGGCGCCATGTGTTCTACGTTCTTCTGCCAAATCCCACTTAATCTCAATCAATTCGGCCAAATCTCATCTTAATATTTAAAGATTTGATTTAGTTTGATTGGATTAGACTAATCCAACGAGTCTTGACCAAGTCAACCCTTATCTGATTGGATTATCTTATTTGATCCAAGTTAAGTTTAAAAAATTTAGATTGAATTTGTCCCAAAAAGATAAGACTGAGATTGAGACATTCGTCCTAACGCCCGCGCCCGCGACCTGGTGCTGGAGCCAGGCCCGATGGCGGCGGCGCACATGTGGTCCACTCATATGAACCCTTAAAAAATACTTTATCAAGCATTCTTACTTGAGTTCAATATAAACTAATCCACACTAGTTGATAAAACCAATGTGGGACAAGTGAAAGGTTGGAATAACCCTTCAACTCCTCAACTTGATTTTATAATGTTCAAGTAAGTCTCCACTTTCTTAAGCATTTCATATGGGACAACTCAACAAGAATCACTTAACCAATTTCCTTCCTCTATTGCATCACTACAATTTATCTTTGAATTCCAACCAAAATTGGCATCCACCCAAAAGTAATTAACAATTAATTATGCTAATTATGCCAATTACAACATTCCCCCACAAATCTATAGATAATGGCTATCCGATTCAATCATAGCTCGCTTTCAGAAATGGTACCTTCCGGTTTGAACCACTCCCTAAGTTATCTAACTTCTACCACCACCAGAACAAATGGATCTAAGCCTTGAATTTGTTCTTGTGATTGTGATTGCATCCATTAGTAATAGTGAGCTAAAGGCTATGTACTAATCTTTAGGGTTGACACATTAAGGCCATGTGCCCCAATCCTAAGTCATGAATGTTTGTTAAGGAATAACCCAATTTCTTTAGTCCCGGCCAAAAGACTACATTCATTTAGTTGGGCATCTCTAGGGATGTACTGCTAGCATCTCATCCAAATAACTTGACCCCATTCAGAGTTAAACTCTTACTAAACTCGCAGTAATCAACACCTACCAGGTATTCAGAGGAAAGACACTAAATATAAAGTATCAATTAATTTTAGGTGTAACTTGATATACTCAACAACTTATTTATACCACATTGAAACTATCTTGTGGGATCGCCACTTGGTAGGTTGGGTTACCACTGCAGGTATCTCATTGATGGGTTTGCAGTCCTATCCCCAACCTGAATTTGTGAACTGAGGACAAATCAAGTCCTTTAGTTAAAGGGTCAGCAATATTGTCTTTGGATCTAACAAAATTAATTTCTATGACCCTTTCAGACACTAACTCCCTTATAAACATTAGTCTAACTTGGATGTGTCTTTTGGTCTTTTGATTGAACTTTGAACTTCTAATCTTTGCAATTGTGGTTTGGTTATAACAATGTATAACAATTCCCAAAAGAGGTTTAGTTACCATGGGTAATTGTACCATCAGCCCATACAGCTATTCTGCCTCTATTCTAATAGTGTCCAAAGCACACAACTCAGTCTCAAAAGTAGACCAAGTTACCAAAGTTTGTTTGGTAGACTTCCAAGAGACAACGCCCCCACCCAAGGTAAATACATACCATGTACACCCATTACTTTTAGAGTTTTTGGCTATCCAACTAGTATCACTATATCCTTCCAACACTGTAGGAAATCTCTTATAGTGCAAGGCTAGTAAAACTGAGCCCTTAAGATATCGAAGTACCCTATCCAAAGCCTCCCAATGGGTTCAATTGGGACAACTTGTATATCTAGCGAGTTTGGAGACCATAAATGAGATATCTGGTCTTGACCGTTTGCAAGATACTGCAAGCTACCAATTATTTGAGAATACCTCAATTGAGACACTGGTACACCAGTTTCATTCTTAAAGAGAGCCACTGAAGGATTATATGGTGTTTTAGCGATTCTACTTTGTTTATAGTCATATTTCTCAATTATCTTTTCAACATAGTGAGATTGAGAAATTGCTATACCCTCAGTTGAGCGAGTCAACTTAAGTCCACGAATCATATCTGCAACACCCATATCTTTCATTTCAAACTTCTTCTTTAAGAAACACTTAGTCTCATTGATAATCTCAGTGTTGGAACCTATTAATAGAATGTCATCTATATTTAGGCATAACACAATACAGTTATCACCTTTAACTTTGCAATAGATGCACGTGTCACTATCGTCAACTATGAGGCCAAATGACAATATGGTTTTGTCAAACTTTTCATGCCATTGTTTAGGTGCATATTTCAAACCATAAAGTGATTTAACAAGCTTGCAAACTTTCTGCTCATTTCCAGAAGCTACAAATCCTTCTAGCTAATCCATATAGATTTTTTTCCTCAAGATCACCATACAAAAAGGTTGTTTTCACATCTATCTGGTGAATAGGATAATCATATATGGAAGCTAGTGCTATAAGCACTTGAATTGTAGTCAAATGACCTACTAGGGAGTAGGTGTCAAAGTAATCTATTCCCTCTTTTTGCTTAAATCCTTTGGCAACTAGTCTGACTTTAAACTTGTCAACAGTTCCATCAAATTTTAGTTTTTTTTTGAAGATCTACTTGCTTCCTATAGTAGTACACCCCGGAGGGAGGTTGACTAATTTCCATGTCCCATTTGAGACAATGGAATCCATCTAACTCTTAATGACTTCTCTCCAATGCTTAGCCTCAGGGAAAGCCATAGCATCCTTGAAGGTAATAGGATCACCTTCGACATTGGAAGTAACAAAGTTGCTTCTAAAGTCCTTAGTGATTCTAGCCTTTTTACTCTGTCTAGGTTCATCTAGTTTTTCTAGAATTGTGCTACTACTAAGACCGCCCCCCACATTTGTCATCTTTTCCACATAATTTGGAATCAATGCAAACTCTACGGTTGAATCTAAAGAAACATTTGGAGGTATCCCAGTCTTCATGGGAAACACGTTCTCAAATAACGTAGCATCACAAAATTCAACTATAGTGTTCACATCTATGTCCAGAATCTCTGATTTAATAACCAAAAATCTCATAGCATAAGATGTTTCCACATAGCCTAGAAAGACCGCATCAACAGTCTTAGGACTTAGCTTCTTCCTCTTGTGTTCAGGAACTAATACTTTTGTAAAACACCTCTACACTTGGAAGTATTTTAGACTAGGTTTCCTGCTTTTCTAGAATTCAAATGGAGTACTTTCTTTATGTTTTAGGGGAACTTTATTCAGAATATGGCAAGCCGTATTCAAAGCTTCCCCCCCACATATACTTAGGCAATCCAAAATTCAAAAGTAGATTGTTAATCATGTCTATGAATGTTCTATTTTTTCATTTAGCTATCCCATTCGAAGTAGGAGAATAAGGGGTTGTTTCTTCATGAACTATGCCAAAATTCTGGCAGTATTCATGAAATGGGTTGGACCTATATTCTCCGCCTCTATCTAACCTTAACCATTTAAGTTTTCTATCAGTTTATGTTTTGGCTTCATTTTTAAACGTAATGAATTTTTCTAATGTTTCATCTTTATGTTTCAGTAAATAAACATAACAGTATCTACTACTATCATCTATAAAGTTGATGAAGTATCTTTTATTATCTTTTGTTAAGACTTTATTGAACTCACAAATATCTGTGTCCACTAAGTCAAAAATTTCAGTTTGCCTTTCAATCGAGTGATAAAGCTTTCTCACTTGCTTAGCCTCAGCATAGATTTAACATTTATGTCCTCATTCAATTTCATGTTTAGAAATTAAATTCAAGTTCATCATACGTTTGACAGAACCAAAATTTAAGTGTCCTAAATGACTATGCCAAATAGAAGAATTCTCAATAACATTTATGACAGAAGAATCAGAAACATCAACTTTATTTGAACAAAGAATGTTCTCAACTTGCAGTTTAAACAAACCATCAAAAAGATAAACTTTACAAATAAAAGTTCCGTAATGTAAAATTACAACTTTATTTGATTTGAAGTAAATCTCAAAACCCTCCCTAACTATTACAAAATCACTTATTATATTTCTTCGAACTATTGGGACATGATGCACCCTTTGCAGAGATAGTATGCGCCTCGAAGGAAATTTCAGGTCCATGCGTCCTATCCCAAACACTTTGGCTGCACTTGAGTTCCCCATTATCATAGTCCTTCTGCTAATAGGCTGATAAGACATAAATAGTGATTTATCAGCAAAAATGTGCACATTAGCACCAGTGTCTATCAGCCAATCATATTGTTCATAGATAGAGAATAATTCAAGTTTAAAAGAAACGTACTCGTCAATGGATGCATTAGGAACTCCAGCTTCGCTGGTGTCTCCAACAACCATGTTGACAACTGGTCCAGCAAACTGGGCTTTAGCCTTGGCCTTCTTGGATGGACACTCCTTAGCCCAATGTCCTTTTTGTCCACAATTCCAACATGGCCTGTTAGCCTTTGGTTTCTTACTTATTTGGCTTTTCCTTTATTGATAGTTTTAGAGTTTGAGTTCAAGAATGACAAGGGATTCAACAATTGGTTTGCCATTGTGAACAAAGACTGGGACTTTTTTGTGGACAGGATTGTATTTGAGGAGCAAGTCACTTTTGTTAAGCAAATCTTCTTTTACATACTCAAAGGGGATTCCTTTGATTTGGAGAGCAAGCTCTACTCTCTTGACATAAGTGCTAGACCACAATCCATGAAGAACTACTCTATTTTCCTTGACCTTTTAATGTATCATTTGCTTGGATGGGATATTAAACCATAATATTGGAGCCTATAAATAGAGTGGATGAACAAAAAGGATGAGATCACAAAACTTAGTTTGAGACTAGACTACACAATAAACTAATGAGAAATTATCATGACTTGCTCAAATTTGTATTGCTGATTCTTGGCTTGTGGGCAGAGAACATTTGACTTTTGGTACAATTGTTGATTAGTTTTTCTTGATGCTCAAGATAAATTGCAACCCATTGCAAAACCTTGTTTTGATATGGTCCTAATGCTATTAACATGGTCTAATTTTGATACATGAAAAACAATCAATATATATGATTTTAAGCAATCTTCACCTCTTGAGTTAGCTTTTAGGGCGAGTTAGGCCTAAGATCCATTCTTTAACATGGTATCGAAGCTATTATTCCCAATGTTGAGCTACTTAGTATTGTTGGGCCATCCATTTTATATTATTCCACACTCTAAATGTTCATTCATGGATGTGCGTGGAGTGTGTTAGTATCCCACATCGATAAAAAAAAATAAGTTATAATCTCTATATATGGTCATAGGCAATCCTTACCTCTTAAGCTAGATTTTGAGGTGAGTTAAGTGTATTCTTTAGCAATTTCAAAAGAGAAATACAACCATAGAAATCCAATTAGACATTATAAGAAAGGCTTTTTGATTGCTATGGAGTATTCACATTGTGCTACGATTATTGCTGAAAGAACAAGCACATAACTTCAGTATTTAGTGGAAATGAGCCTACACAAATGAAAAAGGAAAACTGTAATAGACTGTAGTGAAATATATCATATGATAGTACATCTATCAATTGTTTATATAATACATAGGCCTAAGTCCACTTACTATTCTATTAACTTTGTAATTGTGCATCTCACGATGATTAAAAGTGGAGGGCCCAAACAGAATAGACTTAATTAAGTGAAGCAGTGACATATCTTATACTCTCTCTCTCTCTCTCTCTCTCTCTCTCTCTCTCTCTCAAAGTCTCATAAATTTTAGCAAAGGAAATTATTCCAATTAACACACCAAAACATGAAAAAGACTATACCAATTCTATTTTCATGGCACTTCAATATGCTAATATCAACAATTACTCATCATCTATACTATTTGATGTTGCATGAAAACAGAGATAGGGTCTTTTTCAATAGGAAGCAAAATTTTAGGTTCTTTTCCTATGGAAAACACTGCACAAAGTTCTCAATTCTCGAATGTTCACAAAATTTTAAAAAATTTTGCGAAACTTTTTCTCTCCTCAATTTTTCTTTGAGGCTTAATATTTATAATATTTTTTCCTTGATGGGCTGAAGCCCATTAAGGTTTTTAATACCTTTCTTGAGGGATTTAATTAATTAGGCTTTCTAGCCTTTTTATTCATTTAATTCTTTTGATCACTTGGCCTTTATTAGTCTTTTTTACATTTGTATCATTGTGAATTTAATTAGTCATACTGTCAAACTTCCATTATCTTCAATTTGAAGCATTTTCATCTTGAAAATTATATAAAGTCCAACAATAATTTCTACTTTCCCTTAATTCGTTAAAAATAAGATAATCAATCAATTAAATTTCATCAATTAAGTTAAGATTGTGAATTCACATTTACTCAACTTTCAATTAGGTTGAGGATCAACAAACTTCAAATTCTAAGGAATTTTTAGAGAACAACTTGTTTGACAAATTTGTTTTCACCTAGTAACTTAGTGAAAATTTGCCCCAAGTTAAGGAGAGAGAAGAGAAGATTATTTTAATGAGGAGTATTGATATGAACCCTAAGGTACCTTCTACTACACTTCATCTTGTCTTTATCCTTTTACATTGCTTTTTTCATTCGCAATTTTTTACTAAACTTCTTAAAGTCTTGTAGTTTATCAAATTTAGTCATGCTAAAAGTATATCCTGTTCGGAATTTGAATTCATCATGGAGTCGAAGGGGGAAAGTAGTGGCCAAGAAGCCATCATTGAGAAGCCACGAGCTACCCCAGGGGCAATTGTGTGGCTATAGTTGGCTAGGCACCAATAGCATCGATGAGGAGCTCCTACTAGGTGCTCAGAGTTGGTGCCTGCTTCAGACAGATGGGCGATTAGCCTCCTATAGTGCAAGCAATGGTTGCTATGTTGGGAGATCATATTTCTTCCTTGTTTGTGCTCACAGGGGTCATTTTCCTCATAGTATCAAGAAATATTTTAGGTTTGAGAGCCCTTAATTAAGTGTGTTAGCTGATCAAATGTTAGTAGACGAAAGGGAGTCTTAAAAGTTGAGAAGTCAATATCTGGTTCTCTAGTTATTTTCTACATTAAAGTTTGGTTCTAAATTCATAGCAAGGTTCTTCTAATGAAGAGCCCAATGATGCTCTTATCATTAATAGTAGTTTCACGCAAGTTGCATAGATTCAATATTTACTCATACCTAAGAAGTTGGAAATTTTGCAATGTCAAATATGTATTTTTCAAGAGCAAGTTTCTTCTTCCTTCATTGAGTGATGATGTGGTGTTATCTCCCAAAAGGGGCTTCACTATGTTTGAAGTTAATTCAATAGTGGGTTCTCTCTTCCTGAGATCATTTGTTATCAGATGTGATAAGGAGTTGTGCATTATGTCTACGATAGTTTGTCCCTGATTTTTGTGCATATTTTCTAGGGTTTTAATAGAATTTGACTGACTTGGTCTTCTAATCTCCTTGGATAGTATTCATTCTTTGTTTGGGTTATGTAAGGCACCTAATGAATCCTATTTTCATGTCTTTCCCAAACGTAATGGCTAGTTTTTGAGTAGATTGCCATCTTTGTGAAAGAGAGATATTTCTTTGTTCGCGACGAGGATTGGGGTATCCTTCGTGACTGGAGTAGTTCTCTATCCTTAATTCATCTAGGTCAAGTTTAGCATGACCTTCTTTAGAGTTTTGAGGGGATAGGGGTAAGTTCCCCTTTGATTAACTTACATATTTTCGATAGGTACTTAGTTTATTTCTCTTTTTATTGATTCCATATACATATGTTGTTACATGTTTGCATTCTCTTCAACACTTGCACTTATTTTCGCATTTTTCGTCTTTCAATAGGAAAGAAGGTTGACTTGGCGAAGATCCACGTTAGGAGCATGGAGGGAAGTTTAAGCCCCCCACATTGATGGTCAAGTGAGTGTGAGTTCAGCAACGCGTCGGGCTAGTGCAATCAAGGAACATGAGGTGGTAGTTTTTGAGCCTAAAAAAAAGCACATGTGCACATCTGCCACTGGAGAAACTTGTTCATTCTATGCCTGCGAGGGCAAGGGACTCTTTTGCTATAGCTTATGGTGGAGCCATAATGTTAACTCATGTTGGGATGCGGATGAGATCATCTTTAGCATTGATAGCTTACGAGGTGGATTAAATGGGTAGAATCAGGGAAAGTTAGAGGCATACTTTTCTTTTCAATTGAATGAGTTTGCTGTTGGGAATTTTGCTCGAGTAAGTGTTTGTCTTAATACTTAGCTTATTCTAGATGTTAGTTCTCATCATGGCTATGTATAATTTTTTAGTCATCATGTCTTATATCTTTTTTATCCCAATCTTAGGACTTAGTCAGTAGATGCCGCATTGACTAGAGTGACAACAACAACAATAACACAACTTAAGGAGGACGACATCAAATCTTTGCAATACCACTATTAGATAGAAAAAGAGTTCGCAAAGATACTAAAAGAGCAATAGAAAGCATGCTATGTGAAAGAGATGAAGACTGAAAAAAAGTTCTTGGAGTCTTCTATGAGGAAGATGCTTACCAGTACTACTCGCGATGAAGCAGTCAAAGAATTCAACAACTCAAATAAATTCTTTAAGATAGTTGAGACAGAGGGTGGCACTTATCTATGAGCAGACTATTAAGGACTATCATCATATACTGAGTGAGACTGGGCAGTACACAACTGAGGACTTGCTAATGTTCAACCCAACATCTGAGTTAATCTTCCTACTAAAGAGTTTGGAGGGACACTAGAGACTAGCACACACTCCATAGTAAAGGACCTTGCTTTTGTAGCTCTGCAAGAGTAGTAGTCTAAATTAGAGTAGTAGATATGGGCTTCTAGTTTTTCTTGTGTTTAGAACTACTTAGTATTTTCCTTAAGCATAAGTAGCTTCTTGACTCATTTTTTTGGTCTTATTTTTTTATGAGGCCAAGTGTTGGCTGAAATTTTTTTTGCATTTTTTCAATATTATAAATGTTTTATTCCCTTTTTTGCTAGGGGAAGTTTTTTATTTATTCATTCTTGTGTACACACTTAGTCAATTACATGACTTTCAAGTATTATCATGTTATCAATGTATAATTAACTTGTAACAAGGACGTGCGACCAAGGTGTTTAGTCTTTTCTTATTGAATTTTGTTGCAAGTTCTCTCAAAGGGGTTTGGTCAAGTTGCGCAAAGTGACACATGAGTGTATGTGCGAATATCACCAAGGAGATCTCCTCACAATAATTAATTAGCATTTCATTTGTCAAAGCAGACTTCCCACAAATAGTGCCAGGATGATAATGCTCAAAAATGGAGTTAAAGTCATTTTTGAAAATTAGCTGAGCAAATTGAGCTTTCATTCCTAGAACGCACTCAAGTAGAGTTAAAGCTC
>JACGDI010005456.1:27524-58037 GCA_014898725.1 Jacaranda copaia | reverse complement strand
TGCGAAAGATGGCCATGTATCTCTTTTTCAACACAACTACGAGATTATGATGATATCTAGTTGTCTAACATTATAAGGAGTTGAGAACTTAAGACAATTTATAAGTTATTCCTATGTCCTCACCCTTTAAGGCGTCTTCTTAGGATAAAACCCCTCATCAGATGCGTGTTAGGGGAACAATGCCCTAAAATAATTGGAACTCCATGTTGATGATTAATTCTAAGGTTTAATTATGCTTTAAATGTTTTACAAAAATGATATTTGAAGAATTTTTATTATGATTGGATTGGAAAATACGTATAGAATGAAAAGGAAAGTCTTGGTTTTATGTTAGAGGAAATAAATTTTCATGTAAGTTTTTATTTAATTAGTATATCAATATTTATTATATATTAATTTAATGATGACGTAATATTGAAAATATATATCTGATTAACATAACTATTAAAGATAGTCGAGATATCAATATATATATTATCAATATAGTGATTTGAAATCTTTATAATTTATTCATAATATTTTGGAATAAAAAAGTATGCAAATTCAATAAAATATTTGACTTTGTTTTGAAAGAATAAAAAAAATTAGAATTGAAAATAACATTAAACATCGCCTAGATGTTCTAAAATTAGAGTGAACTTAATTACTCAAAATACAATTTTGTGTTGGATATTAACGATACATCTCAACTAATTAGTTTACAGTAAAACTTGGACCAACTTTTATATTCAATTAATAAATTTTGAAATTTAGTCTGAGCTAACCTCAAGCAGGTGATAATATATTCAATTCTTCAAGCTTAAATATACTGTTCAGCTAATAACATGAAAAAATGAAACTCGATCAATTAATTCTTGGGCTACACCCACTGTTAGTCTGGACAACTCCGACCCGAACCCACAAATCTTTTGATCAGTCGAACCAATTCCCTACACCTTCTCGCAGGCTGGCTGGTACAATACCAATAAATAAATAAAGCATTCGGAATCTTCGTGCAAGAGAAAGAGCAGCTCGTTAGCCAAGGTAAACACCTGGAATTTTCATATGGGCGCTTATGTATCAGTTTATGTTCCACTCAGTTCAAGAACTTCTTGTTAGCCGAGGATGGATTTTTACAATTGTGAGCCAACAGTTGTCTCTTGCATGTCATTATGAAATTTTTGGTGGAATTTGTTGGATTCAAGTCCAACCCCGGAATTTGAGAGATATCATATAAAATGTGAAGTTAGATGTTCGAATCTAGCAAATCTCTTATGTGTGTTTGTATAAATAAAAATAAATAAATATATATATATATATATGTGTGTATAGAATTTGATTAAAAATGGCCTTAGATACTACGGCAGTTCTGCAAATACGAAGCATCCTCCAAAACACGTAAAACACGCAAATATATTTGTAGTGTGTGTATGTGTATGCAAAACGCCACCCAAAACATGAATTAGGTCACTGAAATCAGATAGTAACTCTTTCCACAGGCATGGTGCTACCAAAATGACAACAGAGCCGAGATAAGGGCAGCAATGGGAAAGGGTGTAGCTCGTTTTTCCATTTGTGCACATGGACATGATCCGTACTGTGAAATGATCCATGACTACATCACATATCCTCACCTTTTCGTATCGTTATTTCACTATTAAGCTAATTACTTTATTATTAAAGTTTTCATCCCATATTATATACTATTTACGCTACCCAAAAAAATTAATTATTATTTAAACTTTCAACGAAATTAAATTACATAGAACTAAACTTAAATTTCATTTCAAATATTCTATTTAAAATTTGAGATAGGTGTTTGCATTGAATTTTTTGGTCCCGACTTGGGTAAATTTTTTTTCTTTTAAAAACAGCCAACAAAAACAAAAGTAATTCCATGTCGAATAGCAAAAGATACTATTCAGCATGTCAAGTAATTCAAGATATTATTAAATATGTGAGTATTTAATTCAAAAACATAATATGTGGATTGAAATTTAATTCAATATGAACTAACCGCAAAATTATGAAGCACTTCACAGTACGAAAGCTGATCCTCGTTCTACTAAAACTGATGTTTAAGTTCCCCGGATTCGGATTTGTATGCATAAATATTAGGTTTAATTCAACCTTGCTTATAAGATATCAAGAAATGGACTCCTCTAGAGAAAAACAAGTACCATATAAACCTAGATCTTCTAAATAACTTAGAGAAGAATGCCCAAGTTACACATTTGTATGTAAATTCACGACATCGTCTATGAGCAGAAGGATTAAGGAAATCATTGAAATCTCCAACAAGGATTTAAAGATTGCTAAACACGCCTGATCAATCCTTTTCTTCTGGCTGCAGGAGTTATAATGCCCAGACAGGAAGAAAAAGACAGCTAAGGACAGATATTTTGTTGCTGGTTTTAGGAGTTGCGCAGCTGTTCTTGACTGCAATTCTTGAGAGATCTCACAGATACGAACTGGTAGTCATTTGCTCAGAGGGTTGTGGTTTCAATGATGCGATCAGCAAATAGGAAGTCTGTTTATATTTTTCATCCACTCCCTCGGAGACATGGTTGCTTTGTGAGAACATCAATTATCTATCAAAAATTGTTCATATGCTCAATGAATTCTCATCCTCCTCTGCAGCAGCAGTAGAACATGCATGGCATCAAGTACAGAGGACTTGTCATATTCTTGATTATGTTGTATTGCTTTATGCTGGTAGAAAGCATTGATCCTCTCAATTGTAGTTTGCTGCCGATTCTGAAAGCCATTGCAGTATGGATGATTACCTTATATGGACATAAATTTAACTTGCCAGAAGTCATCAGAACATTTTTCTATTTCTGCTTTTGCCATAAACAGCTTTCAGGTGTTGCAATGATCGTTTTGTCTTTCCAACAGGTTCTGATTGCTTAGTTGGGGCATGAAAGCAGATATCCCCAGGAAACCTGGTGGCTGATCATTGGTTCCTCCTAAAAAGTCTAGCTGCAGTTGCATGTCAATTGAAGTGGCCAACAAAATTTCATGGAAAACCTTGTCCAAGAAATGTGGTAAACAGGAGTTTCTGGAGGCGAACTAAGAGGAGATAGAACGTGCCACCTGGAAGAAAGCAACAAAGGAATGAAATGTTCTGGAACTAGAAACTAATACTCTAAAAAAAAACCCCTGGCAGAGCAAGTGTACAGCACCAAATCAAAAAAAAAAAAAAAGTGTACAGCACCAAATAGTAATTGACACAACTAGCAAGGGCAGGAATGAGTTTCGTTAATGCATAGCTATAAGTTGTAAAATAAAAGAGTTGGTTATAAAATTCTCTCACAGTTTCAGGCATTGAAACTGACAAGCGACATGACAAACGCTCCTCAAATTCTGATGAAAGAATGAGAAACATTTGTAAAACTAGGTAAAGAAAAACTTTGGACATCCAATTGACATCTTGACATCAAACACAAACATGAGAACAACCTTTTGTTAATGCAAAGTGAAAAATTGAACAGCTATTCAAGTTGCAAATAATTCAAAGATGCAGAGCGTAAGCCTGAGAAGTTTGCTCTTCATGAAAACTAGTTGAGTTCATAAAAGAACATTTGAGAAGATATTGGAGCTTAGACTACAAAAAAGTTGTTTTTCAAAATAAAATACAGCTCAGAATGAAACCAGTGAAAGATTATGCTAAACCTTCCAGGTCTGTACCTGGACAATGACATTTTAAACCAATTTGTACAGAGAGTTGTGATTGGCTGTCAAATGAGAGTACAAGTGCAATAGAAATTATGAAGTATATCCTCCATCTCATACAGACATCACATCCAAAAATATGATATTTTAGTCAAACTAATTCCATTTTTACAGTAATAAATGGCTGTAACATTGTCAATCCAGTATACCTTACATCAGAGTGGCTTAAATGAAAAATTCCCATCACCCTATAGAGGTCAGTGCATCCTTCTGAAAAACTGAAAGTTAAGGGAGATTTTCTATTTTGTTTTTCTGCAGTATCAAGTTCTTTAAAGGTAGAATTTAGGCAAGTAGTCAGGAAAGCAAGAAGTACGGTATAAAGTGAGCAACCACAAAGGAAACTTGCTCCTAACCTTTCCTACTTTTAAAGTAAAGGATTTAAAGGTGAAGAATATCAGCTGTATGGTTGCCTATTGTAATACCTGTCAAAAAAGAAAAGAAAAATTAGAACCAATATATGATTGAGAACATATTCCATCAGCGGACAGAACTTAGACCCCTAATTATGGTCAGTAAAACTGTCACAAGCTCACACGTGTTTAGTTCTAATTCATGAGAACTTGCATGTTTCCAAGGAGCTCATTCTATAACTTGTTGATTATTGTCACTGCATGGCTCAAAATTTGCTCTCTCCATTCAAATATTCATTCAGTCTGACATGAAGTCTAAATCATTTGCTCCAAATCCTAACCTTGTCCTCTGGAGGCAATTTGTGATTCCCTTGCTAATTTGGATGTTAATGAGACTAATCTGCAGTAGAAAAGATGTCAAGCGGCTGACAGATATAAAGTGCACACCAGAATCCACCCTAAACGTACATCATTTAGTTTTTGTCCCTTTGTGAAGGAATATTTTGCATTAGACATCCAGGAAAAAGGCATCAAGCATACAATATTCCCTTCATATCAAATAAAGAAGAATCTTGAGTTTTCATTTCCACATATATCTTGTTTTGGCAGCTTTAAATACCATCAGTCTTCATGTGTTTGTGGCTAGCTGCTCTTGAAAGTTGTTCAATTACAACCGCAAAATTAACTGAAGCTAGAGCATAAATACTTGTGGAACATGGCATGATATACTTCATATTGAACTCCACCCAGGTTCCTTTTTTCTTGCCGCAGTTTCTTTCATTGAACCTCTGATTTTCAGTACATGTTCCCACTCTCCAGCTTCAGCACACATATTTGAAACTGAAATGTAAGCTCCAGCATCAGCAGGCTGCAACTCCATAATTTTCTCAACAGCTAGCTTTCCGAGCTTGTGATTACCATGAACTTTGCAAGCAGCAAGTAGCGTTTCCCACACTAAAGTATCAGGTTCTATAGGCATGTTGACAATAAACCTCTCAGCCTCTTCTAATCTTCCAGCACGACCAAGAAGATCCACCATACAGGCATAATGCTTGTAACTGCACTCAATTCCGTAGTCTCTCATCATTGAATTTAGATGAAAATACCCTTCTTCAACCAACCCAGAGTGACTACAGGCAGATAGAACACCCACAAAGGTAACAGCATCAGGCTTTATTCCTGATTTCTTCATAAGGTCAAATAATTGTAAGGCCTCCAATCCTTTTCCATGATGAGCATAACAAGCAATCATCGTTGTCCAGCAAACTAAATCAGGGTCTATAATCTGTTGAAACACTTTACCACAATCATCAATACTTCCACATTTTGAATACATCATGATAAGTGAACTTCCTGTGGAAGCTTCTGATTCTAAACCCATTTTTGTGATAAATGCATGCATCTGAGTACCAATGCCTGATTTACTTGAAATTGCAAGAGCCCCAAGAATTGATGAGATTGTGATGGCATCAATACTCATATCAGACAGAAGCATGTCATGGAAAAGCTGAAGAGCCTCCTGAATGTGCCCCCTTTGGGCAAATCCTGAAATTAAGGAGGAACACGAAACCTGACCTCTGAAAGACCTCGTGTGAAAAACAATCCTTGCAGAATTGAGATCACCACATTTTGAGTACATATTCACTAGTGCCTCATCAATGATGGTCTGCTTGCCAAACCCACATTGAAGAGCGAATCCATGAATTTCTTTACCCAGCTTCAAAGAGAAAAGAGCAGAACATGCATTTAGAACAGCAGCTAAAATCTTTTCATCAGCCAAGGATTCTTCAACCCCCATCTCTCGAAACAACTGAACAGCTTTATCTGCAAACCCATGTTCTACAAAACCAGCAATCATAGAGGTCCATGAAACATTATCTTTCCTTTCAAGTTGCTCAAAAGCTTTTAGAGACTCCTCTAAGTTACCACATTTGGAATACATTGTTACAATTGAACTGCCTACGGAAACCTCAGACACCATGCCCACTTTTAGAGTGTAGCCATGTAACTGCCTCCCTAAAGTTAAACTGTCTGTTATGCTCAAGACACTGGAAGCACTGAATTTATCAGGTGTAATACCTTCCTTTAGCATTCTCTGAAATAAAATAATTGTTTTTTCATAAAGTCCACTGTGAACAAATGCAGAAATCATATTAGCCCAGATACCTACTTGCTTCAGGCCCCGAGTCTCTGCAAATGCTATTTTAGATAAATTAATAGCTCCTACTTTTGAGTATGTGTTTATTAGACATGCTTTCACCACTGGGTCGAAATGGAGCCCACTCTTAAAAATCCAGCTATGGATCTGCAAGGCCTCTTTAAACATACCTGGATTTACACAAGCTGCAAGCACACTTGAGACTGTGAAGCTGTTTATGTCCTCTCCCTTTCTTTGCATGTCATTAAGAACCCAAAAAGCAGAAGCCGAATCACCCTTCCGAACAAAACCAGAGATGATGGCAGTCCAAGAAACAACATTGCGTATTGGCATTAGCTTAAATTGCCTGATAGCGTCACACATACTCCCACATTTGGCATACAAATCAACAATAGCAGTTCCCACGAAAATATCCGCTTGAGCACCAATTTTGATCACACGCCCATGAATACTTTTACCGAAATCAAGCTCCTCAACTGCAACACAGGCAGTCAAAACACTTGAAAAGGTATAAGCATTTGGGATCACGGGGCCATGACGGCACATTTGGCTGAAAATTTCCAATGCAATCCAATTATCCTTATTCTTAACAGCTCTAGATACTACGGAATTCCAACAAACGACATTCTCACATTGGATATCATATAATACCCTCAAAGCATCGTCGATCCTACAACACCTTGCGAACAAATCTATCATTCCAGTCCTCACATACCCATTTGAAAAGAACCCATTTTTCATGACGAATCCATAAACCTGCTCCCCACGCGCTACACGCTCCAAAGAACCACAAGCAGAAAGAACACTGCCATAAGTAAACTCATCCGCAAGAACTCCCACATTATGCATTTGGCAAAAGACCCTCCACGAATCATTGAAAAGAGAATTCTTATTGCACCCCAAAATCATCAAATTCCACGTTACTAAATTCTGACATGGAATTTCTTCAAACAGCTTAAATGCATAGTCCATGCGACGATGTTCCGAGTAAGAGTCAATCAAATTGTTTCCCGCGTAAATATTAGAGTGTATTACGCGGCTTTTCAGTAAAAGGCCATGTGCCACTTTGGTTTCTGAGAGTGTTAAGCCTCTCAAATTTGGGGGGTTGCTGAGCAAGAGAAGTGGGTCGCGCTTACTATGATTTTCGGCATATTCAATCAGCGGGTTTTCAACTAATGCAGCGGAGGACATGAATTTGCGGTGTAAATGTAATAATTTCTTGCGCTTAAGGTTGTTCATTATGATGCCATTCATTTGATACCGGACAGAAGGAGACGAGAGGCCGAAAATTCGAAAATGAGGTTTTTGTAGTGGGAAAACGGCTAATTGGTAGATAGCATAGATAAGTGATTTCATCCAAGCAAGTCAAGATGGCCGAGCGGTCTAAGGCGCCAGTTTCAGGTACTGGTCCGAAAGGGCGTGGGTTCAAATCCCACTCTTGACAGTTTTCTAACTTTAAAATTTTTCCAATTAGTTCTTTTGTGAACTAAGAAATAAATAATCTCATCCCAAAAAAAAAAAAAAAACTAAGAAATAAATATGAATAAGTAACAAGCAAGACATATCAATTTATTTATTATTATTTTATTTTTTTTGTCTATTTGTTTTTTCTGGGGGGTGGGGGAGGTGGGGGGAATCAAAACTTAATCATTTATGTAGGATACTTAATCATTTATAATCTAAGTTGCTTGGTTGAGCTTAGTATGAAAACTTCTTTAACATTTATAATCACTAAAATAAATAAATGTCACGAACTTTAACTAACATACTAATTCTTAACTCACAATATAACTTTCATGAATTATTGGTTTTGTTTCACCTTAACACAAGGAAAATCATAATCTACTTTATCGCATAAAAACTATAGTTTTGATATAAAAAAGGAAGACATCGAGGAGTTTTTGACATATCCTTTTTTCTAGATATGCCGAGGTAGACAAAGGAGTGTAAAAAAATATTGTATTCTTGTTCTTTAATTGTAATTAGGATGATAATAGATTGAGTCTAAAATAAAAGCCTCAAAATTCAATATTTAATCTATTAAAGTTTTTATGAACTTAAAATCCAATTTAAATCTAATTCAAGATCTAATGGATTGGATTCTTTAAACTCATTTTGTTGTTTAAGTGTAATATCTAGTGAACTAGGTTCAAGTTTGGAATACTAAAACTCATAATATATGGGCAAATTTTTCTTATATCCCAAAATCGATCCAACCAAGGTGGATCCCAGGTCGGTTTGCATCTAACTCAAACTCATTGTTGTCTGCATTTCAACTCTTCAACTAATTTGTCTAAGAGAAAAAGTTTAACTCCTTGAACCAAAAATTTATACCCTATATGTTTATGGTTTCAAATGCCAGATTTATTTTTGATACTATTTAAAAATACGAAAAAATTCATCAACTTATACATATTTTCATTGGAACTATGATTTATTTTTATGTTAAATTTTTCTTAAATTTACTATATCATTATATTATCACATTAATCAAATTCAAATTTAATTTGATAAATGCCTCTGGCAAATGATCTCCTTGGGCACTTCTTGATTGGTCCAAAAGTCTCCACCTTGAAACAATCGCCTGCACCAGCTTGACAAGCTACTAAAGTCCACAGAGCATGTGCCTTGATCAATTGCTGATGAGGGGAGCTTGGGCGATGCTATGCCGATGATGCCTCTCCCGTAGCGTGGCTCCATTATACGCCTCTCATGCAAGCCTCCATTTGCCCTCCTAGTGCAGATCCTCACTAAGTTTATCTTTTTGCATGTGAAGGAACAATTAAAGTGGAATTAGCCATAAGTGCTAAAAAGAATGTAAAAAAGCACAATCAAAGACATGCAATAACAATCAATAAAGAATAAGATAAAGCAAGTACCCTAAGAACACATAAGTCACGTCAAAGAAGGAATCAAATAAGCCCGTCTCCTCAAAATTTTGGAAAAGGTCACAATAAATCTTACCCAAGTGCATTAACGATGGTGAGCTATTCCACCCTTGAGGAACATTGAAACCCTCATTAAGCACAAAGAAAAATCACTCCTTCCAAAATACTTGTGAAGAAGGTAAATCATTCAAGGACTTATTATTTGGATTGGGGAAGACATGAAAGAAAGATTCATTGGGCACCTTGCAAACCCTCAAGAAAGAATAAAAGCTATCTAAGAATGAAGGAAGGCCAAGATATGCCAAATAGTGCTAAAATCTCATAAAGTACACAAGGTAGTTAGGAACAGACTAACTCAAATGCACCTGATAACTATTGACATTGTCCAACGACAAAGGATTTGGTAGAAGGGAGAGCCCACTATTAAAATAACTACTAAAATACTATGATCCTGAAGGAGGTATCATTACATTGTCCTTTGATGAAAAAAGAAGAAACTTAAGTTTATCACAAACACAAACTCTATTCCTCAAAATTTCTAACACCCCATATGAAAGCGAATGAAACATGTTTGCAACCTTAACACAACTACTATAAATAATAGGAGCATCTTCGGATCCCTCTTTGGAAGAATCCTTTGCTCCAAACTAGTAACTAAACCCTGACGTGGAAATTGACTAAGGGACCAAAGGACAATCATCTAACTTTAGATATTTGATTTCATAAACAACAACCGAGTTGGACAAGTGCCCAAAGAAGATCTCACAAACTCAAAAAACATAGCGACACTGCAAGGAGGGGGACCCCCATGAACTAGAACAAATTTAGACTAACCACAATCAACTAAGGCGACACTCGCCGTGGCTGACACATGCATCAACTGCCAACTTGGCTAGAACTCAGTGAATGGCTATGGTTCTCCTACTACCACCCCCTCTCATGTTTATAGATTTTGATTTAGTTTGGGACTTTGGTTTGAATAAGTGCTACTTTCTGACATCCCACTCTCAAGACATAATATGACTCGATTTAATGAACCTCAAAAATTTTTATTGACTCTAAGGAGTTGGGGAAAAATTCACGAAGAATAAAACAAAGTAAGAAAGAAAAAAAAGAAACATAGTATAAGATAAGTTATTTTGGGAACTTATCTCAATACTTCTCATAAAAGTCACTTGCCTCTATTCGAAGTTGCTAAAGTTTTGCTAAATCCTTAGACAAATGCAAAGTAGTTGGCTAAACGCTCTCTAGAAGCTTTCCAAACTTTGAAACCTGAAGAACCTCAACTTAGATGAAAGTTTAGTTAATTCAAATTTTTGCACAAAATGCCAATAACAAAAATTAATTGTTTACTTTATTAAGATTCAATCAACTAAATTAAGGCAAGATAAAAATTAAAATCAAACATTATATTAAATTTTCAAATTGAAAATAGAGGTCTTGACGATGTGGCAAATTAAGCCTTTAAAGCTAAAAAAATAAAAATAAATTAAAAATGCCTAATTAATTAAATAATAAAGGAATAACAAGGCCAGAGTACTCAATTGACTAACCATCAAGATGGGCATCTAAATCCTAGCAGGCTTAAAGAAAAAGAAAAACTAGAAATTCTAATTCCCAAACTCAAGAAAGGGCGCAAAAAACTATTTGCAAAGAATCTAGAGATCAAACTCTCTGCTTCACACTCAGAAAAATTCATTGACTTTCAAAAAGGGTTTTAACTTTGTTTTTTAGCAACACCAAATATGAACTCATAAAGCCAAAAAAGAACATTGAATCATCCAATTAAAAAAAAAAAGAAACTCAAGCTCTATCTTTGCGCAAGTGCATTGCAAGGGTAGAAGTCCAAGTTTTTAGCTGATTTTTGGGAAGAACCTTAGCTCTATTTTTGAACAATATCAAGTCTTATACTATTGATTAAGACTCTAAAATTATAGCGATATTTAAGTCGTACATATTGATTGATCACAAAAGAATTTGCATAACATAAGCATAACATAATTAAATGACTTTTGACCACCAAATGTATATTTTTGACAATCATTTTATAATTGCTGCTGAAAATTTTATCATATTTTGTACTGCCTTCTTTGAAATGCTTTTTCATGCTATTACGTTACTTTGAGCTTTAACTTTTAAAAATATTTACTCTATACAGAGATTATCATTATTAAATTTGCCAACCTACAAAGCTAAACAAGTATTTAATGAAATCGTGTTGAGCGTCACCCACCTTAACGTTGGAGACTTTGCCAAGTAAAGCACTAACAAGTTGGACAATGATCAATTTTTCGGAATGGGAAGTAATGAAATGTATCATGTAGTGAAATATACTTGTGTAATTTAATATTAATGAAATATTTGTATAATCTTCTTTTATCGAATAAATAATTTATTAGTACTGGTGATTTAGATATGCTATATACATGTGCTAAAAAAATTATAATATATAAAAGATAAAAATAATTATTTATGTTTTATATAATACTAATTCTTATAATAATTTCAACATATCTATTTAGATTTTTACATAAATTTAAATAAAACTTTGATAAAATAGTAATAATGGAATATAAAATGAATTGATTGTAAATAGTAATTATTTTATAAGTTGTTATTATGTGGATTAAAAGATCAAAATGAGGGTACTTTAAATACATTACTTAAAATTAGTGCTATATTAATAATGATATGAATAATGAGAATAAAAAAAACTAATAAAGCTTAATTAATTAGATGAATTCATATTATTGACCCCAACCCAAGCAATTTAAAATATAAAGTATTTGTAATCCTATAATAGGCTTGATAATAATATTTAGATTGCCTCTTTACCACCTCTTCAATTCCCCCATCCCTCTACCCCAACCAAACAATACCCCCCACGCCCCTCCGAACAAAAAAGAACAAAAGATAAATTTTGCTTGCTCCTTAACAGTTAATTAGAAAAAGTAGCCAAAGCTACTTTCATTTTAGGTTTCAAACCCTAGTTGTTGGGTCTTTAGTCTATACACGCCCTCTCAAATTTTGAGTTCTCTCCCTATTTCAATCAAAAAAATAGCCTCAAGTTACAATTAAAATCACAAAAAAACCTAACCATCTTATTTCTCCTCAGTTTACTCTCTCCCCGTGTTTTTTCTCTCCACAATTTTCCCTCCACTCTCAAGACATTCTCACTGCGAAATTGTAGCACTATTACTCTCTTTGATGCCTTATGGTTTCTTCCTGTTGCTTCTATTTTCAATTTCTTCATTTTCTACTTAAATTTTGAAGCTACAATTCACCATTTTTGAAGACCCAAGTAAGAAGGATTCCATTTTCAAGCCCATTTGCAAAGACAAAGAGATAACCTTTTGAGTTAAATTTTTATTTTTTTTTGTTTTAATGTTGAATTTTTCTCAATTTTTTTTGTATTTTGTACTTTTCTTAGTTTGATATATACTTAACTTTGGTTATTCTACTTAATATGTTGTTAGTAAATACTCAATTCACCCCATATTTAGATATTTAAAGAAAAAAAACCCTAGTCTAACTAGATATGTCTTTGAAGAAGTGATATTGATCCTTTAATTTATCGTTTTAATACTTTATTTCAATTAGTATATTTTTAATTTTAGTGTATATATATACACTTCATATAAAATATAATGTAAATTAGTTGCCTGGTTAAATAAATTTTAAAATTATTTTTAATGTTATGTCAATTAAGGGATGTTTGAATCTTGTAATTCATGTTTTGGTAGTTTTATGTTGATGATCGACAATTGCATAAATATAGAATTACTTGCATATAAATCTAGTACAAAATTGATAAATTTCAGTATGTTTATACCCATGTGCATTACTAAATTTTGAATTTTCTATAAAACTAATGTTGCATAGGTGAGGACACTGGAAAGAAAATTGTTGAGATGAGTTTAAATATTCTGAAGTGTAATATTTAGTACTCCATCACTTTGTATAAATATCTGACTTCTATACAAGTAATACTATATAAGTTAATTTTTTAATACTAGATTTATTGATAAAGAATACTACATGCTATTGTTTTCTAATGGAAAATATATATTATACAAAAAGGGTGCTACTGTTATCTATGGAGATATAGGTGTTGAATGTGCTTGAAAGCCCCTCAGTGAATTTTGAGGGAAAAAATATTATAGAGGGTGCAATGGCATACATGACAAACCATAGACGATTATTGATTTCTTTTTATCTCAAGATAATTTGGAGTAATAATATTTATTACTTTTTTTCTTTTTACATTAATATAATGACTTCTTCACTAAAAATCTCGAATTCTTTTTTAGTATCATTGTTTAGGATGGACTAGGATATCGAGTGCATATAGCTGCTATGTTTTAAACTGTGAGCATAGCTTGTTGTATCATGATACAATGTGAGAGTGACTTACTACATTCTAATATAATATGAGGATGGCCTCTTGGTACAAGAAGAGAAATGATAGCTTAGCTGCTCAAGGGAAGCACTGTTACGATTGCAAGTGTGGTAGCCAGACTAAGCCCATTTTCCACAAGAAGGTAAAAAATTAGAGGTTCTAAGATTTTCTTAAATCGTAGATTTCAATACTAGGTACTAAGATTCTAGTATTTATTATAATATTTAATAATCTTACAATGTCCAAATTAAGACAAATTTGATTTAATCTCTTATGTACTAAGAATGATATTGTAAATTGAGAAAAAAAAATGGTGCTTTTTTAGCTTTATATACTTGATTTTTCAAGTTTGTACTAAATTCGCCATTTTCTTTACTTATTTGGTGTGTTTTTGTATTTGCTTTTCATTTGGTCAAATTTACCTTAATTTGATGGGTGAAACAATACATAAGACCCTTAATAAAGTTAGATTTTCTTCAAGCAATGGTTGTGATAGTATATGTGCAAATAGTTGATACACAAATACCTGCATCTAATCACTTATGTTCTTATTTATACTAATATAAATCATTGATTAGTGGGGAAAATATGACCTTTCAACACCATAATCGAAAACCAATAAACCTCTCCCAACTATATTAGTCATAGGACTAATAAATCACGATTTAATAATTGTTCAGTGGCCATATTAAGACAAATTCAATTTAATCTCTTATATACTAAGAATGATACTATAAATTGAGAAAAAAGTACTTTTTTTTAGTTTTATGTTCTTGATTTTTTCAAGTTTTCTACTAAATTCACGTTGTTCTATACTTATTTGGCATGTTTTGGAACTTGCTTTTCCTTTGGTCAAATTTACTCAATTTTATGGGTGGAACAACACATAAGACCCTATATTATAAGAAAATCATGTTTCTTCAAGTGATAGTCATAATAGCACGTGTGCATTTGGTTTGGTACACAAATACTCACATCTAACCCCTTATGTTTTTATTCATACTAACATAAACCATTGATTAATAAGGTACATGTATCCTTCGACAACATCATTGAACACCAATGAACCTCTCCACTATATTGGTCCTAGGACTAATAAATCATGGTTTAATAATCATACAATGGCTAGATTGAGAGAAATTCAACTTATTCTCTTATGTACCCTTTTTTAAGTTTTTTGTGCTTTATTTTTTAAGTTTTGTACTTAATTCACCTTGTTTTGAACTTATTTGGTATGTATTTGTACTTGCTTTTCTTATGGCTGAATTTACTTCAATTATATGGGTGAAACAATACATATGACTCTGTAATGCACTAAAATCATGTTTTCTAAGCAACGACTATGATAATACGTGTGCATATGATTGGGAACACAAATCGCCATATCTAACCACTTATATTCTTATTCACACTAGTATAAACTATTGATAAATAACGTAAATGTATCATTTTGACATTGCTATCAAAAATTAATGAACCTCTAATGATTATATCAGTCCTAAGACTAATAAACTATGATTTAATAATCATGCCATGGCCAATTAAGACATATTCAACTAACTCTCTTATGCACTAAGAATGATATTGTAAATCGACAAAAAAGTGAATTCAGTAGGTGAAATAGAATTTCAAGTATTGTACTTAATTCATCTTATTCTATATTTATTTGGTGTATTGTTGTAGTTGGTTTTTGTTTGGTCAAATTTACATCAATTCAGTAGGTGAAATAGTACATAAGCCCTCTTATATATAAAAATCATATTTTCTTCAAATAATGATCATAATAGTGCGTGTGCAAATTATCAGAAACATAAATAGCCATATCCAATCACTTGTATTTTTATTCATACTAGTATAAACCATTGATGAATGAAGTAAATGTATCCTTTGGACAACAGCATTTGAAAATTAATGAACCTCTCAAGACTATATCAGCCTAATAAATCATGGTTTAATAATCATGTAATTGCCAGATTAAGATAAATTCAACTTAATCTCTTATATATTAAGAATGATGCTATAAATCGAGAAACAATACTGTCTTTTTAGTTTTTTATACCTAATTTTTCAAGTTTTGCACTTTATTCACCTTGTTCTATACTTGTTTGGCTTGTTTTTGTACTTAGTTTTCCTTTGCCAAATTTACACCAATTCGATGGGTGAACAACACATAGGCTCTCTTATATACTAAAATCATATTTTCTTCAAGTAATGATTGTGATAGCACGTGTGCAAATTGTTGGGAACATAAATAGCCACATCCAACCATTTATCGTCTCATTCATACTAATATAAACTATTAATGAATAAGGTAAATGCATCCTTTCAACACCACCATCAAAAACCAAGGAACCTCTCATGACTATATTTGCAAAGGACTAATAATTTATGGCTTAATAATCATGCAACAGCTAGAATAAGAAAAATTCAACTTAATCTCTTATATACTAAGAATGATACTATAAATCAACAAAAAGATACCGTTTTTAGATTTTTGTACTTCATTTTTCAACTTTTTTACTTTATTCACCTTATCGTATACTTATTTGACGTGTTTTTGTGCTTAGTTTTTCTTTTGCCAAATTTACATCAATTCGATGGGTGAAACAACACAAAAGCCCTCTGACATATTAATATTATGTTTTTTTTTAAGTAATAGTCATGATAATACATGTGCAAGTGGTTGTGAGCACAAATAGCTACATTTAACAACTTGTATTTTCATTCTTACTAGGATAAACCATTGATGAATGAGGTAAATGTATCCTTTTGATAGTGCTATCGAAAATCAATGAACCTCTCATGACTATATCAGTGTAGAACTAATAAATCAGGGTTTAATAATCATGCAATAGCTAAATTAAGACAACTTCAACTTAATCTCTTATATACCAAAAATGATACTATAATTTGATAAAAAAAAAAATACTAACTTTTTAGTTTTTTGTACTTGATTTTTCAAGTTTTGTACTTTATTCACCTTGTTCTGTACTTATTTGGTGTGTTTTTGTACTTAGTTTTCTTTTTGTCAAATTTTCATCAATTCAATGGGTGAAACAACACTTAAGCCCCCTGATATAGTAAAATCATGTTTTCTTCAAGTAATGGCCATGATAGTACATGTGCAAATGGTTGTAACACAAATAGTCACATCCACCCACTTGCATTCTTATTCACACTAGTATCAACCATTGATGAATGAGGTAAATGCATCCTTTCGACACCGCCATTAAATTAATGAACCTCTCTTGATTATATTAGTCTAGTATATTGTTTCACCCACCAAATTGAGGTAAATTCGGTTAAAGAAAAAGAGAGTATAAAAATACTCAAAAGACATACTTGATTAAGAAAATCAAGTATAATTATAATATATTCAGATTCAAGTACTAAATACTAGAAAAAAAAAGCTTATCATCTTTCTATGATAAAGCATTGAATTTGACAAATAAGGTAGTTCTTAAAATATAGTATAGTTTTAAATACATTTGAAATTATGTTAAATTTAGTTATTTAAGTCATTGTTGATCATCATAAAATGAGTTTTTAGTCCTACGACAAATATAGTCATGAGACCTTTTTTATACTACAACATTAATATCAAAATAATACACTAACCACCTATAATAATGTTGTACACTAGTTTGAAAGGACAACATAAGTGGTACTATGTCGCAATGTTAAAACATTATGTTGTGGTATTATGTTCTTAATATGAAGTATCGTTTCCTAGTAATTAGGTATATGTTAAATAAATGAAGTATTTATTTTGCTTCAACAAGGTACTCTCTTTTGATTTATAGTATCAAAGTTATACATTTTACACATCATTCAATTTAAGTATTTTAGACCTTGTTATGTAGGTATAGGTATAAAATTATGTTTTTTCCTACAAAATTGATGTCCAAATGAGACATTTTACCATCAATATTGGTACTTTACACTAATAATTGTGTTTCTAACCATTTGAAGATGTGTTTATCCCAACTATTAATTGAAGAATATGTGATTTTATTATTTTTGGATGATCTTATATGTTGTTTCACAAATAAATTTAGACAAATTAGGCTACATGACTAGTAAGTATAGAATCACCCTAATGCAATATTAGATGCTAAAAATAATGTATTTATCTCCTGAAGTCAAGTATTAACATTCAAAAATGAAGTATTATTTTGCTGAAATAAGGTATTACATTTCTGTTATACATTATCAATTTTATACATTTTAAATGTCATTCAATTTATATTTTCCTTTTCTAAATGTCATGATTTGGCTTGTTTTGTTAGAATTTACTTAGGTCATTCAACAATTAATTATAAAAACACTCTTACATGTTATTGCTTATCTAAAATAAAGTACAATTTTTCAGTTTTGACGTACGAACATACAAAAATTTAAATGCAAATTTGAAGTATTTCTTTTTAACAATTGAGTATTAGATAACTAAAGTTAGTAATACTCCAGTATTACTTTACAAATTGAAACTAAAGAAGTAGTCCATCCCATCCAAACCCATGAGGAATGACACCTAAAATATAATTCAATGATCCATTGAAAAAAAATTCCAGCAACATTCCTATTATGCCCATACAAAATTTGAAAACAACATAATTTTGAGAAATGATTTGTATGAGCTTGTGATCTTTCAAGATAACTTTTTCCCAAGTAGTTACTTCCTTGGAACACAATTACACTAAAACAACACCATTTTTATAGTGCAACCTCAAAATTCGAGACTTTACCCGTAATCACAACACATAGAAATATTTACACTATTATAAATACAAGATCTAAAATCTCAAAAAGCTAATTACTCAAAAGAAGATAAAAACAGCAAAGAGGAAAAAATTGTAAAGATAAGATTCCAACAGATGAAGGAAACATGGGATTATCTCATGCCATTAGTTAGATATTGCTTTTTCACACCATTTTTTTTCAAGTCAGAAATACAACCCTATAAAACTCATGTTTTCGCGAATTGACATAATATAAAAATTTTCATTGTACATACAACTCTCAAATAATTAAATTTGAAATTCTTCATTATTACCCAATATTTTTTAAGCTAAAAAAATCAAAAGAGAATACTGCTATAAACAGATAAAAGGCTAAAATATTGTTTTATCATACAAAAATGGAGAGAAATTATGCTTTCTTCATGCAAATATGCTGTTAGCAATAGCAGAAAAGAAAAGGAGGGAAAGCCATTGCATTCCGACAAGAAATGGAGAAGCGAGAAATAGAGAAGAGATGAGAGAGAGAGATGAACAGACTTCATCAACTAATACAAAGAACCTAAAATGATGGCATTTTCGTTAATGTAGGTGGTTGGGGAGTGAACTGAAAGGCAAACTTGAGATTGGGGGTTCAAAATAAGATTGTGATTGGTGGGAATTGAATCCTAGAGTAAAAGTTGTATTTGGTACTTATTATTAAGATGTCCATTCCTTAATCCTTGTTTATTTCTTAGTTTGCATAAGAACTTTTTGAAAAAGAAAAAAAAGAAAGAAATTATGGGTTGTTCACTTAATCTAAAATTTAATCTAGCTTAACATATTTTTTTGGGTTTCTAATCATATTGAATTTATTATGTTAGAAATATGTGAACTAAGAAATTATCCCAAAAAAATAAGTCAACTCAAGCCCAATTTTTTAGGTTGAATTGTGCTGAACTATTGTATCATGTTAGAAATTACCATCCCTGTCTATGCTGAGCTCAACCCAAGCAATTTATATTATGAAGGATTACTAATCCTATAATAGATTTGATAATATTAAGATTTATATTGCCCATATACCACAGCGTCCCCTAATCCCCCACACCAACCTAAAAAATTAAAAAGAAATTCTAAGAGCCCTCATAATCTAGACACAATGAGGAAATTACCAGGATCATGCAACTATGACTTGACCTAAGTTTAGATGTAGTGTTTTTTGAGTATACATATATTTTCACAAATAAATTAGTGATATTATCTATGAACATATTGAACCATATAATAGAGAAGTCAAGATTGTAATATTGATACCATACTTCAAATGGGCAATGGCACTTCCTGTATTCACACTACAAAAAACTCATAATTTCTAATAGAAAATTTTGACGAATTTTGACAAATTTTAGACAAATTATCCAATTTATGATGGATGTTTTATGAAAATTTTTGTATCAAAAAACCTCCCATGGAAAATTACTTTTCATTACTTTCCCAACAAAAATATTACAATGAAAATTTTCCAATAGAATTTCTATGCATTTTTTTATGAATATTAGACTATTTGAACCAGATTTATTTTTGCTAATTTTTTAATGAAAAAAATCCTTCAAAAAATATTCCGATGGAATTCCGTCAAATTTTCAATTGATATTTTAAATTTTTAATTATTTTTTATTCTTTTACAATGAAATTGCATTGGATTTTCGACAGTTAATTATCAAAATTAACATTTAATTTTAACATTTTCCATAAGAAAATCCTTGAATTACAGTTGGAAAGTTAAATTTTAAATATATTAATTGTTTTTAATTTCTAATGAAATTTTAAATATATTAATTATTTTTAATTTTTGACAAAAATTCCATCAAAAATTTAATATTTTAAATAATGTTTTGAATTATTATTTGATGACACCTAAAACTTGTTGGTATGTCTTGTACATATAAAATAACATACAAGTGTAACATAATAAAATTAAAAATAAATGAAAACAATAATTTAAAAAAACATAGTTTAATAAAAAAAATAAAAAAAAGGTCTTAAGAAGTCATAATTCTTAGTTACAAAAACATCATTGAAGTCAAAATAGTTATCTTGCTCGATGTCGTGCTACTACTAGTCATGCTCGTCGCCATACTACAATGGAAGATGTTGTTGGTAGGACAAGGTCGACACGAGAGGGGGGTGCTAGAGGATCTAAATGGATCATACCTCTGCATGACCAGTCGAGCAAGGAAATCATGCATGTGTCCAACCACTTAGAGAACATGGTCTGCATATCCTGAATACCATCCTGCAAAAAGGCCTCTAAGCTGGCCTCAAATTAGCTATAGCTAATGCACCCAGAGGCTCTTCTAGAGATGCACTAATGTAAGAGAGTGACTGCTGGTAGCACAGCTTGTAAAATTGCCTATTTTGTTGGGGTTACCCATAGTCCAAATCCATAACTCAAACTTAAGACTGTTGTGCTTCTACACTGATCCGAACACCTTCCATCTGAGATTGGAACTATAGCGCATGCTAGTAGCTCTCATACAAGATTTAAATAAATGTACTATAATATAATTAAAATGAGATTATGTTATATGTAATAGACTTATTGTAGCTCTATTCGCCCTTCAGTCTACGTAGCTCCTATCCTTTGGTGAGTAAGCACAAAAATCTCCTCTATCTTTGATTGCTTCTGCAATTCTGATACCACTTGAAAGCTAGAGTAGCACAAGAATCTAGTAATCAAAACTTCAAAAGCTAAAATTAACTAGGCTACTCAAGCCAACAAAGATCTAAATATGCTCATGATCCAGATTTAGGTATATGATTACCTTGATTAACTTAATTCCAAGGAGAAAATAAAGAACTCTTCTTCAATCCAAAAATTGCCAAGCGGCAGCGTAGTAGAATCAATGCAACATTTGCATGAGTCAAGCTTCTCCAAAAATTTTGAAAAAATTCCAGCAGCTCCTTAACTCCTTGGTGGATCTACTATGAAAGTTTTGGATCAAAATTTCCTCTAGATGTCCTAGAATAAAATTGCCAAGTTGCTATTCCCACAAGTAGTTCTCTAAAAGCTTAGCAAACCATTTGTTTTGCCTCTATCAAAATGATTCACACACCAAAGAAATTTTCAATCAATCCTCAAAATGAGCTGGAGAGTGAGAGGAAAGATGAGAGGTATTGGCCAATTTAAGGGGTTGGAGAAGAAGAGAAAGGTGAACTTCAACATATGAGCGAACACCTTGTAGAATTGATGGAAAATGTGAAAAAATATAATTTTTCACTTGCATAATATGCATAACCACCTACCTCACCTCTATATCTATATATAGAGGGAGGAAAGTGTGATTCCTTGTTGGCTTCATACCCTCCTCAATTTTGGAGGGACCGCTAACTTGCTTGCAAGTTGACAAATTCAAATCTAATTTGAATTTTGTATGCATTTCAATTTCATTTGAAATCTAATTTCAAGTTAATTAAAATGTCATACCAAATGAACAATTCATTTGAAATTTCCTCTAAAATAGATTTTTTTCTCATTAATTAAATTAAATAATTTAATTCATTTAATTAACCTTTGACTTAACACTTAAGCCAACAAGCTTAATTTTATTAACTCCTTAAGCTAACTTGACCAATTGATGACCACATGGCACCAAATAATTAACTCTTTAATTATTAATCTAACTTAACTTTTAAATTAGTTGATCAATTTAATACTTAAATTGATCGAGCTAAGTGACACTTCAATTTTTGATCTCCTAAAAATCAGTTACTTTGGAGTGAATTTTCTAACATTTAGAAAGTTACTCCATAATTTAGGAAATGCTATTCGCTTTTGTGTGTGACCCGATAGGTTCTAGCATTCATTGGATATGAGCTCAAAACTCCTTGTGACTTTTGAATATCATATATTCATTTCAGTTTAAACTACTTTAAACTAAATCAACTTAATTCATTTAATCTTCATTAATTGAAGAGTACCCAATCTCTGTGGTTGAGTCCAACCTCAAGCCCATTGAGCCCAACTAATTAGTTGAAATGAATACTTTTAGAGAATCATTATAGCTCTACAAATACCATGCAAATATGGTCCTTTCATCTCCTATCTCCCGAAAAATGCCTAGGGCAAGATATTTGTCAGCTCCTTAATAACTTTGATACTATGTCTCTATTCCCAATGTTCTATTCTATTGTATGATCTCATCTTTGAAACTTCTTTTCCAAATTTTCATACCACCTTGTACAAGAATTTCTTGAAATCAATCATTAAGAATACACAAAAGATGTACTTGCCTTTCACAAAGACGATGAGTCAGATTTCATCTTAAATTTCAGAAACTCCATGTCTAAAAGCTCATGCTCAATCTCTACCCAGTGGTCTGCCAAGTGACCTAAGAGGAATTAAAGCATGAGGACCAAATACAAGGGTACCAAAGTTAGAGGACTAATAATATACACTAACATAAATGGGAGAACTTACCACTATGGCTATCGAGTAGATTCTCCAGGTGGGTCTTTAGTGTCTTGTTCTCAAACAAACACCTACTAGCATGCATACATATCTCATATGAGATTGCTCATGGGACAGAACAACATCCAACCCTTAGATTTATGTATTATTAGTGCAAGTCTATCCGGATCTTAGATGTTTTGTCTCATAAGATCCTATGACTTGAAAGGTTTAAGATCACTATCATGTAAGATTTATTTCATGATCACCACCCAGTGAGTGACCAAGTCCCATAGTCTAGTGTGATCTAAGGGCTTCATCTAAATGCTAATGAAATAATAAAGAGTATAAGATGAAGATGGACATATAAAGAATATCATTCAATCAAAATTATTTTACAAGGAAATAGTTTTACAAGGCCAATCTAATTAGCTTGCTGGGCACTATTCGAATAATCTACATATAGAATAAGAATTAACAAACATGTCATGCAAATATTATAAATATAAGTTCATTTAACTGACATTAAGTAGTACAAAAATATGCTAAAAAATAAAAGTTAGAAAACTTACTAAACATTTGGCATATGTCCTAATGGATATACTCCTTTGATATGGTGGATCCACTTATGTTAGACGCCCAGTCTTTTAGGTCTGTGCGAACTTCATCTAAAAATTTTGGGATTGCTCATGCTAGCATAAGGTATCAGAAGTGTCCTTGCCAATCTATTTCGATCTCTTGCCCATCTTTCGGGCATGACCATATATTTCACTCAATTAATGACCCCCTTAAATATCAAGAGCCATCTGCATATGGCCCTCATATTAGGGGTCCTAACGAACATATATCTGTGAAAAATGAAATAAGTTAGTGTACTTTCAATCACAAGCTTGCTTATTTTTCAGAAGTAAATATATTAATAACATGTATATACTTGCCACTCTTGAACAACATGGGGTTATCCGACTAGGTCCTATAGGGTTGTTATACTTTACTCTTAATCACCTTCATTAAGAATTTGGTACTGTCTAGCAAAGACATATTATAAAATTCTTAACATTAATATATAATAATATAAATAAAAATAAAACAACATTTATATAATCATTCCAACTCACTCATAGCTCCCATGAGACACAATTATTCTTTGCCAGAACTATGGGATAGGGGCATTGATTCCCCCTCACCCAAAGTTTAGCTAATTGAGGATTCACATGGTACTACTGTTGTGAAATGGTTGAGTAGAGCAATAGGGTATAGTTGACTGCCAAGTGGAGTGGTGGCTAATGATAGAGTATTTGCGAGTGATATGGATGGTGGTTGAAATAAATAGTGCTGCTGAGAGGATGGGTGTGGGGCACGGTATGTGGATGACCTTGCATCAGCTAAAGAATTCATAGGTGATGATGATGAAATGGATGAGGGAGAAGAAGTCCTATGGAGATGTGTGGGAGAAAGGTGTAAGGTAGGCATAAATTGATAAGTAGTCAACATTGTACTGCAAGACTTGTTGGTTGGGAAAGATGTCCAAGAGGTCAAGCAAGCATCCCTACCTCAGCTTGAACCACAACCTCGAACGATGATGGGTGACGGATACATGACCGATCCGTCATCTATAAAACAAAAACAAGCAGCATATGTGGATAATAATATTATTACAATAAATTAATTAACTAAATATGTGGAATGCATAAAAATAATTAATAACTATACTCAACAAAATACACACTAGTTTTGATAGAATATATCATTCAATCATCAGATGAATTCTTCAACCTCTCTATCCACTTGGATTTGTTGATGTCATAAAAAGACAGTAATAATGGTCCATTGACATTCCAATCCTTGATTAGTTATAATTTATATTTGTCAACAGATTCATGTAGACAAAAATATTGAAGACTTTATGAAATGAATGAATGAATGAATTTTTGCATGAAAATTTTTGGTTCGGATCAGTTGTTAACTAATTGTAGGTGTTGGAAACACCTATAATGCTTCTTTTCTATTCAAAAATATTTTGACTAGATTCGGTTATTTTTTGGCATAGTTTCCCCTATTAAAGAAAATTTGCTACTAAATAAAGTAGAACCAGAAATATAGCCAATCATTAGCTTATTTGAGGAGTCGATTAGTGCATTGGGGGCCATCGGAGGGGATGGCATGTGATAGGTTGGAATGGCCAAAATGTTGGAAAAACTTTACTAATAAAGTATCGATAGGTTAACTATTTAGAATAAATGAATTTATAAAGGGAAGTTTAGAATAGATGAATAGATAGATATTGGCTTATAAGGTATGACTAATGAAAAAAGTTGCACTCCAAGCCCGATATTGAATTTGAGGAAACCTTTTCACTAGTTATGAGGTTCAAATTTGTCAGAATCTTACTTGCCATGTTAAATGTATAGGACATGGAAGATAGATGTGAAAACTACATTTTTAAATGAAAATATCAATAAGAAAATTTATATGGAGCATAAATAAGGTTTTAGGTCCATAAGCTAAAAGCTTGCAAGTTTCAAATATCCATTTATGGCCTTAAGTAAGCTTCTTGAAGTTGGAAAATATGTTTTGATAAGATACCCAAAAAAATTTGATTTCGTAAAAGTAATATATGATCTATATGTTTGCAAGAAAGTTTGTAGGGTCATAGTAAAGTTTTGGGGCTTTATGTAGATATTATACTCACTGGGAACTAGAAAATCATCCTTTATATTGGGGATCAAAAAGATTTTAGGAAGATGCTAGGACTCTTTAAGTCAACATATATATATAAGAGTAAAGAGGTTTACTATGGAGAAAAAGATTGGATTTGTTTTATGAGACAAGGCTAGGGATTTTCATTTCCAAGTATATATCCTAAAAATCAATATGGAGAAGGAAATGATATCTTGAATCAATTGAGAGTTTTGAGGAGGTGATTTGAAACTTAATGCATTTCAAACAAATTAGGCGAGCCTTTTCCATTCGTGAAAACTTTATGATCACAATGCCCTTCAATGATGATAGAATGTGTAAACCTCTCGCCAATGCCCTTCTTTTCCACTAGGCGACTTCAGTGCTTGGACTTAGATTTCTTATATCCAGTTAAATTTATGAGATCTTATAGGTTTCGATGTTTGCCTTTGTCAACTTTTTCCAAATTCACTTAGGCATCTCATTACATGCCTTCACTATAACGATGAGATATTGCCATCTAACTTACTCTTTGAAGATTTTTTGGATGATTTATTTCATTTCTTTTTCTATCCACAATAGTAGGAACAATTCTTCTATCTAATTGCTTGAAGGGCTTAAGTTTCTAGATTTCTTTCCTACTTTATTAATTGAATTGAGAAGTTTGTTTTCGTTCTACCATTCTTTTAATACCATTTGAAATTTAGATGTAGATGGCGTCTTAGCAGACCATATCCCAGTTTTAAACTTGTCAATTTTTATGAAGATTTTGTTAAGAGATAGATTGTCATCAAATGGCATAATGTTGAAAAATTCTTTACTAATAAAACTATTGACACGGTTAATTATGATGCTAGATTTGTCTTTCAAAGGGTCTTCCAAACTAGTTTGTTGATTATATTTGTTTGGGCCATGTGGATCTTGAAATTTTTTTAATTGAACTTATTCAAAAAAATTATAAAATTCTATACCATATAAAATATTTTTGTAACTTATAAGTTATTAAATCTTAAATTATTTTAAAAATATTAGTTGATAAGATATTAATAATAATTATTCAAGAAAGAACACTTGAATCTTTATATGATGGAGACATTTTCTATCTAAGGGCCATAAAGGGGTAATTTTTAAAGATACAGGTCTTTTCTAACACATGAATGACAACATCTATCATATCGAACCGGAATAACGTCCAATCTTGTTTCTGGATTGAGTAGAAAAGGGATATATGAACGTTTTCTTTTCTATGCATCTCCATGATGGGTAAATCCCCAAGAAAAAAGGATAACTTTCGTTAATGGCTAAACCAGCATCAAGGGAGAGTGACTTTTCACACTCTTTATCAGGGGAGCACAATGCTTGGTGGAGATTCGACAAAGGTAGAATGCTTGGTCAAAGTACTAAGTAAATTATAGACCACTTCAAATTAATATAAGCAAGATTATAAAGAAACTACTTCATATCACATTCTTTTATTACTCCACACGCATGCAAGCAGACAATAATCCAATAGCAACAAATAGGGAGGCTCCACCCTTTCCTCAAAGCTCACCCACTTTCCTAAAATCACCAATCCTATAAGTTCAACCTAACAAATGCTTATAACTCAAAAAAGCATTAATTTTTTGAATATAAAAGATACTAGATATAGAATAATTACATACCTAAAAATTAGGATTGTATGAATGAGCTAAAGTAAGTAATAATTGAACAAACCTATTAGAAATTAAAAAAATAATTATAAATTCATGATATTAATTATGGACAAGAACCAAAATTCATATACAAAAGTCCAGTCATCTATCTTGATGCAACCACAATGATTTTAGAAGTTAGTTTTCAACCTGAGGGCCCTGATCTTATATTGACTAAACCAAGACTTTTTCCAAGACCTAGGTATTAATTGCTAATTAAGCAAAGGTTGATTATCATTTCATAAAGTAATTGTAATGCCTATACTTTAAGCTCAAACTCTTTATATGTGTGTGTGTGTGTGTGTGTGTGTGTGTGTTGGCCTTAAATATAATTTTGAAGTTCCACAACATTTCAATTAAATCACGTAAACTAAAATATAAGTGTTCACACAAATTTCGTTGTTTGCAAAATTAAATCACAAGACAGAGAAAAATAATGGACAAATTAAATTTATATTAAAGAATGTATGAGAATTATAATTTATCAGAGAAAAATATAAATTCTCTAACAAACTAATCCCTTGATTCTTCTTCCAATATATTTAATCTAAATGCTTGAAGCTTGTTCTTGGATATATGGTGTAATATCCTTTGATTTGGTAAAAAACACTATGAAATTTCTTTGAAACTCGAACCTTGACTCGGAGATCAAAGGACTTGATGACTTGATGTTGTGAAGAGGTATAGGACCTCGCGGTAGCAATACGTCGTCGCAACAGAAACTTGAAGCTTGAAGACTTGAGTCTTGGGACTTAAGAATATATGAATATGTATATGTGAATATGTGAATATATATGAGAATCTTCTCATGAGAGTCTCTAACCATTCCTTTATATAGGTGCTCAGCAAGAAACTTCGAAATGATTTGAGCACATTCAATAATTATCTCTTCGATGCACATATTAAAAGATAATATCCAATATTCTTGACTTAATTGATCCATGTACATGGATGTGCCACATGTCCCAACTTGATTAGCTTGAGATTCTTAGGCCACCAGATTTGATTTGATTGACATGATACATCTCCATTTTTGTACTTGTCAACATTTGCTTATCCATAAATTAGCCAATGATGTCCTTTGTTCCATACCTCGACGTCCCAGTAACTCCATGCATATCCAAGAGTGGTTCGAAGAGGCAACTAAGGAAGTAATTGATCCCCGTTTTGGCATTACATCTCATTCTAGGATAGTTCTCTTGAAGTCTTATCTTCATGAGGCCAAAACCACTAGCTCAAAATTTTTATTTGTAGGTTATCTTCCAACTACTAATGGGCGCTCATTGAGAATTCCCACGTCATGATTTGGCAAAGTCTCCTTTCATGCAGGCTATTGGGAATGGACAGAGGATGTGCTAGGTCATCATGCAGATGTTCTTCATCAAGCTAAAATTTACGCAGCAGTACATGCCTCGCTTTTCACATACATTGGTTCCCTTCCACAAACACTTTGCATACTACTACTGGTGAATTTTTAGTTTCTTTATGGGATCTTTGTGTACTTGGTGGATTACCTTTTTGTGGATATTTCTATGATGAATCTATCCCCACTACAAAAGAACTGCTTGGTGATGACAGACATAACCCTTATCTTCCACAAAGTTGTAAATATCTATTCCTGGCTTATCATATACTCCCAAAGGACTCTGATGGCATTCCTATTTCTGATTAGATTAGCTTTTAGTTTAAAGGACCATCTAGATATGCAGAACCCCCTTTGAGGTCTTCTCAAAAAAGGTCTACTGAGCCAAAGATCTCTCACAATCCATGTGGAAGAATCGACGTATTGCTTTTATCTTGCACCAAGGAATATAATGAGCCGTTTATGATACTAGAGGTTGAAAATAATGTTAAAGAGGAGACCTATTTGGCTACTTTTCTTTCATGCTAGTTGTGCAGTTTTGTTCTAACACATCGCAAAGCTAATTTGATTCGTGCTACGGTCTTCAAGGTTGCTAGTAAAATGGTGAATGGTGATTGCTTTTCTCTTGCAGTTCCTGTATTGGCAGGCATATACCGTGGTTTAAGGGATATATCAACTTTGCCAAGTCTTCAGGAATCTTCTTCTATTTTTCCCATTCATTATGTTCACAGTTGGATAGGGCACTACCTTGGCACTCATTTTTCATCTAAGATTGATGTAAAATGAGCTGAAATGGTCAAATATGCACGGAGAATATGGCCAAATATTTTGATCTTTCAGAGGCGCGAGACTTATTCCTCAATATCAACCCTTCAACTATTCAAAATTTATGCTTGTTTCCATGTAAACAGTTTATAATAATAGATGGCCCCTACATATCAAATACTTATAAAGATCTTTTTGTGGCTCTCCACTCCAGTTATTTGATATTTCAATGTGGAAAAGAACATATTATTGAAGCTTATAAGTCTCATCAATTCAATTTTGTCAACACATCCTAAGCAACTTAAAGAAAGAGATTCTTACTTGTGATTTGTATGAGCTTGTTCAACTTTGGCAGTCATGTACCTTACTGAACACATCTTGGAAGCTTATCATTCCTGGCAATACTTTTTCCTTTCAATTAGCCAGAAAGGCATATACAAATTGGTAGGACAAACATTAGAAAGCTTCGCAAACAAAAGGTACTAAGATTGTTCTCAAAGTTAATCAGAGAGATGTGGAATCAAATTCTAGTCAACTTAATCAACCTGAGGCTAGAATTGAACAGCATACATCTGAGTTTGGGCATCCAGGTAAGAATCCATCTTGTCCTAAACAAGATTTAATCAAAGAACCCAAAACTAATCCAGTGGCCTCACTTCTTCAAAATTCTATTGTTTTAGGGCAAGTTAAAAGAAGAAATTTGGAGCCTAAGGATTACAACATTGCTGAACATGGTGAATTAGCAAAATATGTAAAGTCATTTATTTATTTATTTTTAAGATCATGTACCCCTCCCTTTTTTTTCTTTTTTTCTTTTTCGTTTTACATTTATATTTGCTAATTCTAATTTCTTCTTCTTTTCTTCTCCTTTTATTTTATGATATAGCTTGCAGATCTCGAGATGCTAATTCCAATTACTTTCGAAGGTAGTGTTGGTTCGATAAATGGGGTTAATCTTTTTAACTTGCTTGAAACATATATTTCTCAACCTCTTGATGGTGGGATGCAAACTTCCCATAATACTGCTAATTTCAATAAGTGGCCAAAGGTGATATTATCTAAAATTACAAATGATAAGGCTTTTGCTGGGAAAGAAAAGCCCCAAAAGATATTTGAAGCTTTATCTTGGGCACCTCCAACTACTGAAATTTCTGAATTTTATCCTCAAAATATAAAGACTGAAGCAGAACAGATGTTACTCAAATTCTACTGGAAATGAATATGTCAAAAAATCATGAAAATCCCATTTGAGCAACTCTCAGAGATAAAGCCTACAATTGATGATCTGATTGTAGAGATGAAATCATAGGTAAAAAATACATCACCTTTGGAGGA
>JACGDI010005456.1:0-14327 GCA_014898725.1 Jacaranda copaia | reverse complement strand
GAGTAGTATGTTTTGCTATTCAAAATGGAACTACTTTCATTTTTGTTGTTTTTTTTTAAAAAAATATTTACCCAAGTCGACCAAAAAATTCAATGCAAATACCTATCTCAGATTTCAAATAGAATATTTGAAATGAAATTCAACTTTTTAGTTTAGTTCTATGCAATATCATATCAACAAAACATACTCATACATCAACATAAAGAAAACAACAAAATTCAGCAACATTAGCTAATTTAAAAACGTCCTCAAGTTTGATCTGTTACCAAGAAACTCTAGGTTGAACCTGTGTGCACTCTCACAACCAAAAGATATTGATTAAAATTATTCAAGACCAGTTCAGTTACTTTGAAGATGGGCATTCCTGAAATGGGTCCACATCCATATTCCCGCATTGAGAAACAAAAATTTTCTGCCTATATGAGTTAAGATCTTACAATTAAACAGCAGCTGTAAGATAAATCAACAATGTTTTAATCCAAATGATTAATTGTAATCTGGCTAATCAAATGCTAGTATTACCTATTCAATTAGCTGCAGAGCAGCTGACAAATTTCTTCATCATGCAGCAAAATCCTGAAACACCATAAGAATGTATTACTTTCCTGAAGATGACATAATGAAATAAAGTAATACAGCAAATACCATGACATGAGCAGTTACCCTTCATCATATTCCCATGTTTCAATCTCCAATAAATGAATGCCACAAGCTTTCATCTTCACCTACTCTCCTTTCTCATTGAAGACGCCAAATGTTATGAGTGACAATTTCTAGTGCTGCACAAAATCTTATCTGGTAGCTTTTTCTTTTTCAGCTTCTTATCTCTGACAGCTTCATATAAGAGCTCATAGGCAGAATATGTTATATGTGACTTCTTCAACATGTCTTCCACAACTATCTTAGGTGCTGCAACTTCTTTCTTATCTGCTTCAAAGATTGTGTTTACAACTTCAGGAATAACGCCCTTGTGCACCATAAGGTGTATGATTTCAACTGCCTCATGCAATCTACGCTTCATGCATAGGCAATTGAGCACTCGTCCAAATGTTGTTAAGGATGGAATGAACCCCTTCACAATGCTGTCAAGAAGAAAGCGATATCCAGAATCAAATCTTCTAGTCTTGCAAAAACCATTGATCATACAGCGGTAAGTGTAGTTATCTGGCGGACAGCCACTATCATCCATTTCATGAAATAGTTTTGCTGCCATATCCATATTTGGCCCCTCAGAAAATGCATTGATCAGGATATTATACGTTGCTAATGTGGGGGACAGTTTATACTGTTTTTCCATTCCTCTGAACAACAAATAGGCCTCATCCAAATCCCCATTTTCACAAAATCCATTGATCAACGTGCCAAAAGTTACTATATCGGGATGCATGCCATTTTGCTGAATTTCATCAAGAAACTCCAAAGCTCTCTCTAATTTTCTAGCTTTGCAAAAGCTCTGTATGAGTATATTGTAAGTGATGACACTCGGCCTACAACCCTTCTCCGTCATTGATTTGAAAGTTTCCAATACATCATCAGAATTTGAAGTCTTGCAGAGACTATCAAGTATAATGTTACATGTGATGATATCTGGAGCAATGTCATGCTCCCACATGGTATTGACAATTTCAAGTGCCTCACCTATCTTTGACTGTTTGCAGTAGCCATCAATCAAAGTATTAAAGGTGAATATGTCAGGAAGACATCCTTTGGTCATAGCATCATTCATAACAGTGCTTGCATCAGATAAACAGCCCATCTTGCACATGCCATCTATAATTAAATTATAGGTCCACATATCAGGACTGCACCCATTTTGCTTCATCTCATTCATCAGCTGCAAGGCTTCCAAAATGAGTCCTTGCTGACACAATCCTTTAATTAAAGTGTTGTATAGAATAACATTAGGCTTTATACCCTTTCCAGCAGCTTCATTATATGTGCTCATCGCCCTGTCTATGTCACCGTCCTCACAAAATCCATGCAATAAGGAGCAGTAAGTGAACTCGTCAGGCACAAACCCTCTAAATACTGCATCATGAAGAATTTTGTCAGCCTTTTGCACCATATTCTGTTTGCAGTATCCATCAATGATCGTATTGTAGGTGAAAGCATCAGGCTTGAAACCACTATTTACCATTTTATGCATGTAGTTCTCTGCTTCCACCACATTTGAGTTCTTACACAAGCCACATATAAGTGTATTATATGTCACGACATCAGGGGAAAGACCTTCTCCCATCGCACTGTCCAACATCCTGGCTGCCTCATGAAGCAGGCCTTTCTTGCAAAGACCTTGAATAAAGATGTTAAATGTGAACAAATTTGGGAAGACACCCCTTTTAAGAACCTTATCTAGTAATATTTCACTCTCTTTGACATCTCCCTTCTTACAAAGTGTATGTATTAGCTTATTGAATGTAGCAACATTAGGGATGATACCAAGCCTAAGCATCTGATCAAACAATCCATAAGCTTCCATTTGATAATCCCCCTCATAAAACCCACTAATTACTGTACAATATGCCACTGAGTTAAATTCACATCCCTGAGCAGGCATGTTATTCAGAAGCCTCAGAGCAGCATGCGGCCTATTTGTTTTACAAAATGATTTTATCCTAATGGTATATGTATATACATCAGGCGTAACCCCTTTATCTTTCAGTCTCATATAAACTTTATGAGCCTGATTAAAATACCCATTTTCCACCAAAATATTCATAATGACATTGTAAGAGAAAACTGTCAGCTCACAATTGTAAAAATCCATCCTCTCGAACACATTGACAGCCTCTTGAATCTTCCTTTTCTTTCCATAATTTCTCATGACACCAATGCACACTCCTTCGAACAAACTGTTATCAAGATTTTCCCTCATCTCAACCATGATATTTTCCATGGCCTCAAACTCCCCATGATAACCGAGCTTTTCAATCATGCATTTATAAGTTAACAAAGTGTGTTTATAGCCATCTTCCTTTTTAATGGAATTAAACATTTCCAGGGCCCTAAATGGATCTTTCTGGTATCTTATCACGGCGGCTACATGTTTTGGAAGGACAGCAGAACTCATTCCACCATAAATGTATATCTAATCAATATTTCGAGCAAAACCCATGAGACCTATTTGAACATTGAGCTTAAAGTTGCAGTCTTTCATCACTAAACTTTTCAACGGAATCCTTCTTACCACGCCCATTTAACACTATAAAAACTTTAATATCAATTGGCCAGCAACAAGGAATCCCTGAACTGAGTGGAACATAAATTGATATATAATTATCTGATTGAAAATTCCACACTTTTACCTGGTTAACGAGCTGCTTTTCTCTTGAGGAAGATTCCAAATGCGTTCTTATGTAAGATTAGAACAATTAGGAAAATTTTAGTGTTTTGAATAATGGAAATTGCAGAACGGAAAATATTTTGGTATTGTACTAGCCTGTGAGGTGTGGGGAATTGGTTTTAACTAACCAGTGAGATCACATTATCGGATCCGGCAAAGATTGTGGGTTCGGGTCGGAGTGGTTCAGATCATAGCTTGCGATTGCTTGTGGGGGGTAAAGTCTCCTCCTCAAGAACGTAGGACATGTGTGAATGTAATCTTAATCTTCGGAGCAAGTGAATTTATGTCTTAAAAATCCTCCTTCCGTCCCATGCCTCACCTCTGTCAGTTTCCCCCTCTGTCCCTCACAGACACTCCGCCTCAGCTTCGCCCCCCTCTCTCATTTGCTCATACCTCACTCTACTGACCATTTTTTTCTTTTTCTTTTCTTGTCTCAACTTTTGTCAATAGTGGATTATACTCATATTCGATTGGAACTTTTCAAACTCAAATCAAAGAACTTTAACTTGAGCTTAAGTTTGAACTTGTTTATCAAACGAGTCAAGTCGAGCATGATTTAATAATATTCGATAAATTATATTCGACTTGAAAATCTTGCGAGTTTAAATAAATTTTTTTATTATATATACACACTAAGATTATAATTATAATTTAAATTTATATAATAAAATTTATAAAGATAAGTAAATAATAATAATAATTTACTTTTTTTATTTTTAGAAAAATATATAAAAAATTTATAATTTTAAATTTTATTTTAAGTATAAATGAGCCCGAGTTAATCCAAACCTAAACGAGCTTGAGTTTGAGTTCATCTGAACTGTCATGTTTTTTTATAACGAGTTTTATCAAATCAAAATCGATAAAACTTGTAGAGCCTTTGTCTATTTCAACGAGTTGAACTAAAACTTTAGCTTGAGTTTGATTATTTAGGTTCGACCAAGATCGGCTTGATCTCGTGAATTAATAGATGGTCGAGTTTGAGCCTATTAAACTTGGGCTCACTTGACTCGTTTATACCCCTAGTTATATAATCTTATAAGTAGGATTTCAAAATTTTATTCTTTTTTAATTACAAGAATATATAATTTTTTACAACAATGTGTTATATTTTCCTGTAAATAAGATTTTTTATATAAGCACATTATATGAGAATTTTCACATTTCGATATTTTTATTCGCATTAAATATTTAATTTTTCTCTGTATTTTAGATTTAAATATTTAATTATATTTTATTTGAATGGTATTTTCAAAAATTTTGTTATCAAACAAAAATACTCTAAACAATTTTATTTTTGTAAATGATGAAACGTAATTGGCAAAAAAAAATTATGAATAACATAGCTTTCTTAGTGACATCATCCAAAATTTTATTTTCAAATTAAATACACAAAACTAATTTTATTTTTATTACAATTATTCTGAGCTAAGGGATGAAAATGATTTTTTTCCCATATAATTTATTATGTTGGAAAAATTATAAATTTTGGAAAAAAATTATTGGCTCAAAAAAATTAAAACCAAAAAAATAAAATACAAACATAGAAAAAATATATAATTTAAAAACTAAATTTTGATTAGTACACATTTTTTTCATTTTTTTTATGTATTGTTTGAAAAAAAATTCTAATTACTGCAATTAATAAACAATTTGTTGAAATAAATTTGACCTAAAAAAATTATTATTTACTTAGTTGGAATTATGTTTTTCTAAATTAATAAATTAATTCATTGTCAACATAAAACCCAAAAAAATGCAATTTATTAAAATTTTCTATTATTTTTAATTTTGTTTAAATATTCCCAATTCAAAACAAACTTAAAAATCAAAACTCATAAAGCATTTCTATTCTCTCAAACAAATCTTTCAAATATTTCTCATAAATAATCTCATAATCAATCACAATTTCAAATCACATCAATCCATCACATTATTATAATCATTATACGTTATCTTACAACAAACCACAACTTCATTTCCCAATTTCATATTTTTAAAACAACAAAACAATCCTAAAATCTTTAAAACATGACAAATGAGACATTAATTCATAAGTAATCACAATACTTTTTGTCTTTTTGTGATTCCAGCCCAAGAATTAAATGATCCAGTTTCATTTTTTTTTCTTTTATAAATTGAATAGTATATTAAAGCTTGAGTCAGTGTCAAAAAAAAAGGAGAAAAAATTAACATCCAAATTTTGAAGATTTTCTATATATATTTCTCTTTCATATTTTACTCTTAAAAAAAATGTAAGGACTATTTTTTCTTTCATTAAAGGCCTAAAGAAATATACGACATTTCGTCTAAAAGCCTCATAAATATTTTTGTTTTCCAAAACTTTTGGCCTAAGAGAAAAATATAAGATCATCTCCAATGACGGTTTAATTGGAGTGTTATTTTTCAAATTACCACCTCTTTTGATTCCAAATTTGGATAGGACCTTGATCAAAAGTTCTATTTCTTATTTTCGTATTTTTTTCTTTTATTTAATTTATTTCAATTAATGTAAAGAGTTTCAAAAATTATATTAATTTATAAGTAAATTTTAATTATTATATATTTATATATAAAATTATATATTTCATATATTTCAAAAAATTTAAGTGTAAAATTATATTGCTTTGACTTATTGGTTATTTTTGAAATTTTTTATAAGGAATATTTAAAAACTTGCAGTCAAAAACTAGTCATTAAAAAGCTTTAATAAGTCGCTTAAGAAAATAATTTTTTAATTATTTATTTTTTTACTTTTTTAAATTTTTTTTAGAATTTGAAATTAATCAATAATTAATAAAGATATAAACATAAAAAAGTAAAATATAATAGTCTAAATATATTAAAATAATATTTATGTACATTAAAATAATATAAAAAGTAGAATTTGGGTTGAAGAAGGGAAATGCTATTTGAGATGCTATATTTTTTGAATGTTATTTTTGCTGATGTGGCCAAAAAATGGATCCTGAAATAACGATGATCTAAGGCCTTTATGTGGAGGGCTTATTACTTAAGTTACAATTAATTATTAACTGTTGAATATAGTTAATAAAAAAATATAAATATAAATTTTAGTATTTTAATTTCAATTCTCATAAATCTCCTCTTTTCTTTTATTTCTTATTCTTTTACTTATCAAAACTCTATCGATTTCTTTTCTTTCCAATACGAATTACTAAATAACTCATTTTTTCCAATCCTAATAAAGAACATTCTAATATTAACCTTTAAATAATATTAACTTCAATTCTCTTTCACTATAAGTCAAAATTTTATTTCTTAATCCTTTTTTTATTATTTTGCTCTAGCAGAATGAAGTTTTTCAAACATGACATTAATAAAATCTTATCTAAGGTCACAATGTTTCAAAAAAGTTAGGATGAGTTAGCTATACTATTAATTTAAAGGAAAAGGTTAGAAGAAATTAATTATAAAAGTTAATAATAATTTTGCATCTTAAAAAAGTCAAAAGATAAAATTTAAATAGTAATATTTTATATGGAAAAATTTTTCGTATAAAGTGCAAAATACCAACTAAAAAGATGTGTATAGAAATTTAATAATCTTGTTAAATTTAATTTTTGTTATATATTAAAAGCCTCATCTTTGTATTTTGCCTTAGGCATCTAATTTTGTTGAAAGGACCCTGGCTTGAGTAATTCGATATCCATATAGATGATGGTATGAATGGATTGGTGAGATTCTAGGCTTTGATCCAATTCGATCAACCAAATAGCAGGTCGAAGAAGAGATTTGATGATATTATTAGGTCTAATCCTACAATCAATAGCATATGTCAGACTAGCCGAGGGTATTCGATGCTCAAGTCAATATTTAATTGACTAAATAACAGAGCAATACAGTAAGAGCTTTAAGTGATAATAAGCATATCTTGTTGGGTGGAAATGGGGTATTTATAGTCTTCTTGAAAATGTTGATATGTCAATGATGCCCTTGTATAAATAGATAGGGCCTTTGTCTTTACTTGAAGACCTTTAGGTCTTATCTCTTTTGTGCACTATTCTAAGTGATACCTTCTTCAGCTTTGTAGGACATAGCAGTATGATGAAGGTGCTAGTACCCTAGTACTGTAGCAAGGTGGTGTTGGAGGAGACATGTGCCATTAATGCAGCGATATGCTACTTGTCAAAGCATTTAATGCAGCAAAGAGGTGGTCGTGGCGCATCTAGTGCGACCAAGTCCAAGTGGTACAGAGCTACTCTTATCAACCTCTTAGGGTTGAGATAAATCCTCATTTGTGAGTCATCTACGCACGCTCTAGTCGAACCGCTGGAACTTTATTAAATTCAAGTGTCTTCCTGGTTAAGGGCTAAATAATCATTTTCGACCTAATTGATATAGTATGGTGGATCGGGTAAGGTGTCAATACTTGTGTTGACAAAATAGCCTAATGAGGTTAGGCCTAGTTGATCACCTGGTCAGTCACTAATGTGCTAGGCCTAATAGCCAATTAGGTTGTCCCATATCATATCTTTTATCTAGTTGAATGTTAATAGGTTGGGCAATTGGGCTATCCCATATCATAAGCCTCCTCCCCCACTCTCGAGTCTTGATTGAGATGCTCAATGAGAAGTAATGGGGAGTAGATGATTTGTGAAACTGAAACACATTCGACAAGGGACTCCATGCGCTGATAATATTTACTTTTCAAAAAATCGACTAGAGTTTTTGTGCATTTAATGCGACTATTACATTGGATGATGTGGAAAGTCAACTAACTGATGCATAATAATTACCCAGTAGCTACTCATTTTAGCTGATTGAGTTACTCATTAGGCGAGGCCTATAAATAGACGCGGTGAAAAAAAATTTTATTTACACATTTATAACATCTTGAGAGGTCGAGCTTGACATTTCACTATGCTTTTCGCTAGTTGAACTTGCTTTAATCTTTCTAATTGTAAGTTTTCTGCGATCTTGAGCAAGTTTTATTCTTCTTTATTTTGACTACATATCATCTAACAAATATGTTGAGAGTGTTTGGTGAAGATAGTAATAGAGGGAGTGATAGTAAGGAGACCAAATTGAATATGGGTTCGACTAGGAGGGTAGATAGCTCGATTAGCTAGTCTAGTGAGTCTTTTAGTGGTAGCTCAACTTCTTCTAGCAATTCGAGTGATACTCAAGTCAACGCTAAGGGTGGGACTGGGCTAAATCAATCTCTCTTATCTTGTGGTCGGCTATTCATGCCCAATTACTATAGTAAAATCTTATCTAAGTTCACAAGTAGGGACCTTAAGTTGATTAAGCGGTTATATCATATTCCCTCGAGGTTTGAGTTAATCATCCTTGGACCCACCAATAAGATGTATCAACGTCCTATTTAGTGTATAATGGTGTTCAAAGAAGCCCTAAAGTGCAGGCTTATGTTTTGCCTGCCCAATCCATAGTTGAGTTCTTGATTGGTCTCCAGGTCTGCACAACCCAACTTTCTTCCAAACTATTTTTCCACGTACAGTTTCATAGTTTTGATGCAAATACACAATCAGCCTCCCACTTTTGCCAAATTTTCTAGTCTTTTTCACCTCGCAATGTCCCGTAAGTCGGGTAGCACTAAGGAATTGGGCTTTTATTTCCTTATAGCTCGCCCTCATTGAAAGTTTTTGGTGACTCTCTCATCCTCACATGGCTAAGAGTGGGAAAAATGCTACTTTTTTGTTTGAGCACCGAGTGGGGTTAGTTGTGACATTCTTAGGGGGTAGTGGAAAAGGCACGTTGAGATACTTACAAATGAGAACCCTTCATGGCAAAATACTTTTATCCAAGACTTAACTTAATTTGGGCAAATTGAGGCATCAGGGTATATTGAGGAAAAGAATTTGGTGCTAGCAAGCTTATTGCCTGCTCGACTGGATTTGTTAGTTGATGCTCGACTAGGTAGATATCCTTATTGATTTTTGGTGAGTATTTGCTTAACCTTCTAGTCAATGCAGATATGTCTATTTTGTTATCTTTTTAGATTAAGCTAAAATTATGAACTACACATGTGCACAAGCATAGCTCGTTAGCAAAGGGCACAAGAGTGCCACCAAGCATTCGCTCAATGAGAGAGTGCTCTTCAAATTGCTCCATAACCATAGGTACTGTTGCCTGCTCCTCAACTTACCTAACCTGCACTTGTTGAGGCGAGTAGCTATGTGCCTTGATAGAAGTGGTTGGTTGTCGAGGAGCCCGAGTCTACTTGAAAAGGGGCAAAATGATAGCTGATGGGACTTTTTCTTCAGGCCCCTACCAAATGATAACTAGTTCCCACTACCTAAGTTCCTTCTCTAAGGTATGGGACTGACATCACAGTTTAAAACTTAATGTTGATGATAACAGCAAGATCAACTAAAGCTGGTCCTCTTAAAGTGATGGTGGCTAAACTATTCATGACCGACCTGAAAAATATACTAGAGATGAGCTGGATGGTGGCCCTGAAAGCGCTCTCCTATCACATGAATATGGTAAGAGTTTGGTCAAGTTTTATTTGTTTTATCTAGTTTTGTGTTTAAATTTCTTGACTAAAATCATTGCTGTTGCTGGTGAACTAACTAGGTTACCATTTTTACTGCTAGTTCAAGCTAGCCCTTGGTGATCGAGAAGAGCTCCAGAAAGATTAAGAGAGTGTTGATGATCTAAATACTTAACTCAATTTAATGCAATCGAGGATTGACTAGGTGGTACAATAGGTCAAAAAGAAAAATGTGCGGTTGTTTGCTACTGTTACTGAAAAAAAAACATGGAGGAGTTACTTCTGATGGTGAGGTTGGAGGCTGAGGCCTCATGCAATACTAGTCGGGCGCATGGGTATAGCAGTGCATACAAGTATGCTTGATATAAGTTCTTTATAGCTCTACTAGGCCTTAGGAATGGGACGGTGTAGCAATTCATGTTGTGTTTGGAGTTCTAAGATGCCAATGTTGTCTTCACAATTAACAACGTGAAAAATTCCTTTGACAAGGTTATGAAGCAATTGGAGTTCCTAAGGTATCAATTTCACCCTGAGGACAAGAACCACCTGAACTTACTTCAAATTGAGTAGCTTGAGGATTATCCTAACCTATCATTTGTCGATGAGAGCATGCCTGCAGAAGGCACCAAGATGGCAGCTAACCTAAGGTTGATCCGGGTGGAAAAAGAGTTCACTTGTACGAATGAATTCACTAATGAAATCAAAGACAGCTGAGTCGATGTTGTTGCATATTTCTATCCCACTGAGAATACATTTCTGATCGAGGAGGCTGGTCCTTCTAGAACTGTTGCTATCTAGCTAGCGCTTATTCCAATGCTTGAGTATAAGGTCAAAGGTCCCTCCACTAGTGTGCATGTGCCCTTTAGTGATGAGCTCTACCATGCTATCAACGAGGTGACGGCTGCATGGGTTGAAGGAAGGAAAAGAGCTAGGTTGAGCTGAGGCCATGACTATTTTTGTTTTTATTTGAATTTATTTTGATTTCACCCTGTGAAGTGCTTTTGATTGGCTATAAGAACGATAATCATGTAACTTGATATTCAACTATATAATATTAACGTTTTGCTCATCTCTTTTGTTGGCTCGCTCCTCTCCTTTTTTACTGCTTTAATTTTTTTCAACTAATTACATCAATAAGTAAAGAAACAAATCTTTCTTCTATGCAACTGGTTGGATAGTGCAATTTTCTAATAAAGGAATGAAAAATATTTAATTGGTTTAAAACCAAATGACTGATCGATTCTGAGATTGACTTTTAAATAAACACATAAATAATTGAAAGAATTTAAGGATATTTATATCAACTTGATCTAGTTAAATTTGGTTTTGAAGTAGTCTTCGTAATCGACTGCTTGGTTCTGTTCAAGCTTTGCGCTGTAATACATATGCTTGTGAGGCAAGTTGATTATGCTGATTGACTATAAAGTCAATTTAAGTTGTGGTTGGTTGTCAATTTTAAACGATTTATTCTTTTATTACACGCTTAAGCTAGTTGCCATTTAATCGACTATAGGGTCAACTTCAAATGATTTATTTGTTCATTAAGTTGGGCTCGAAGCCATGGTCACGACTTAAAAATTATTTTTAGTCAACTTTGGGGTTGACTTTAAATAATCAACTTGTTTAATAAAATAGGCTAAAAGCTATAGTTGCAGTTTGCAATAATTTTTTAGTCGAATGTTAAATGATCAACTCATTTATTAAGTAATTAGGCTAGAGGCCATAGTTACTAGTGAGAGTGAGTAGTTGTTGAAATACAAGTTGCTTTTATTGATTTGGAATCATATTACAAATAGTTGTGTGGAGACCTTGGTCTCTTTACACATAAAATTTTTTTCAAATTCACTGCATTCCATGATCGAGGGAGCATATTACCTTCAATATCCACTAGTTAATACAAATTATGCTTTGCCACTTTGACTATTATATAGGGGCCCTCTCATTTCAGATCAAGTTTACCCATATTTTTTTAGACTTCAATTTTTTTGAGGACATGATCTTTCACTTTAAAGCTTCTTAGTCGAACTCCCTTTTTATAATGCTAGGCCATCTTTGACCTGTGTCTTTACATTGTTGTGTAAGCTTGCTAGCACAACTCGTCAACTGTTTCGACGTTAAATTCTCTTTTAGACTTAATCTTGATCAAGTTATAGTAAATTGCTTGAGCTATGTGTTGTATCCATTCTATTGAAATGATTGCTTTTGAGCCATAGACCAGACTATAAAGATATGGCTTGTGATAGTTTTAAGAGTGATTCTGTACACCTATATCACCCTAGGAAGGTCGTCTACCCAACTTGCTCTGGATCCTTCAAGTCGAGTCTTAGGGTAGTCTAGGATAGTCCTATTTGTGACTTCTATTTGCTCATTGGCCTGAGGGTTTCCAACTAAAATGAAATATTGTCGAATTCCCAGGCTTACACACCAGTTCTTCATGCTTCTGCTTTAGAAGTGCATTCCATTGTCTGATATCAATACTTTGGGCAAATTTAAATGATAAATAATATTTTTCCATAGGAAACTTTTGATGGTCGCGTCAGTTATCTTCAAAACCACCTTTACTTCGACCTATTTCGTGAAGTATTCATCCACAATGATCATGAATTTTTGTTGACCTATGATTTTTGGGATGGAGCTGACTATATCTATCTCCCATTGGTCAAATGGCCATGTGATCTGAACTGGCATTAACATTAATGTTGGCTAGTAAGGCACATCAGAGTGGACATGGCAAGATAGACATTTTCTAGCAAAGTCAACAATATTTTTTAGTAAAGTAGGCCAAAAATACCATATCTGATAACTATGCAAGCTAAAGATCGTCCTTCGGAATAGTTGCCACAATGGATTTCCTGTAAGACCTCTTGAGCTTGCTCTTATGTCAAGCACCTTAATGGTTGTCCAGAAAGGGATCTCTCGTAGAGCTGACCATACTCATTGAGGGTAAATTTCGCTATGTGACCTCTGAGTTTGTACGCTTGTGTTTTATCCTCAAGACCTTTTCCTTCCCTCAGTTAAGCTTTTATTTTATCTTGCCAGGGGAGAGCTAATTCTTAGATTTGTTAGATTAAGTTATGGTTGAGATCGCTTATGATGGGTTTGTCGATGACCAAAAATGTTATACTTCTATCCTTGGTTTCTTTTTTAGCTGGCAAATTTTAACAAGGTACCTACCTTTTTATCTTTTGATCTAAGGACTTGGTTGAGGGTGAATTTTTTGAATGGTTGTTGTAACCTCTTGACCTCAACCAAATACTTGCTTAGTGTAGCTTCCTTAACTTGAAATTCCCTTAAAATTATTCAGCTACTAACTGGGAATTAGTAATGGCTGCTAGTTGCTTGACTCCCCTATCAACGACCATCCTTATACCAGTAAAAAGGGCCTCGTATTCTGCCTCATTATTGGTGATGGATAGTTAAGTTTTATGGCAAAGTTATACTATTTGGCAAATGCCTATTCCTCATCCTAAGGAAATTGCTGAACCATCGACATACAAAGTCCACATGAAGGAATCTTGGTCAAGTTCATCAAGGTGGTTGAGTCATTCTGCTACAAAGTCTGCTAACACTTTGGCTTTTATAATAGTTTGTGGCTAGAAAGTCAAGTTAAATTTTCCTAACTCGATGGTCTACTTTATCAACCTTTTTGATGTATATAGCGTTGACATTATCTATCTTAACAGTTGGTTTGTCAAGACCACAATAGAGTAAGATTGAAAGTAGGGCCTTAATTCTTGGCTACAGTAACTAAAGCAAGAGTGAACTTTTTGATCTCCAGGTAATTATGTTATAGGCCTTAGTATATGAGTTGGTGGGTGCCATGTTTAGTCAACACTAGTACTGAACTGATTGCTGCCAACAAAATCGTCAGATAATATATGCAAAACCTTTCCAACCTCAGGCTTTGCTAGCATTGGCGGTACTGATAGGTATTGTTTTAATTCGACCAAGGCCTAGTCACATCACTCCGTCTACCAAAACTTCCATGCATTCCTATGAATTATGATGAACGTTAAGCTTTTGTTGGCTACTCGAGCAATGAATCGCCCTAAAGATATGATCTTTCTGACCAGACGTTGCATGTCTTTTACTATTCAAGGAGATGAGATATCTAAAATTGCTTGGATCTTTTATGGGTTTGCTTCTATACCCTTCTGACTAACCATATATCTAAAGAGTTTTTCCCCTTAATCCAAAAGTGCATTTATTGGGATTAAGTTTCATACCAAATGCTCTTAATATTGAAAATATATGATTGAGGTCGACTAAATAGTTTTGCCTTTTTTCTATTTTAATAATCATGTCGTCAACATAGATCTCTATGGTCCTTTTGATCTCATTTTTGAACATAAAGTTCATAAATCTTTTGTAGGTTGCACCTACATTCTTAAGCCCAAAATACATGACCAACAACAAATATACACTATTAGGGACCACAAAGGAGGTCTTGTCCCTATCCTCAAGGGCCATAAAAATTTGATAATAACCTTAGAATGCATCCATCAT
>JACGDI010005455.1:1567334-1604592 GCA_014898725.1 Jacaranda copaia | reverse complement strand
TATATTTATATAAATATATGTGTATATTTTTAAATTCAAAGTTGTGCCAATTAAAAGAATATTATTAATATTGTTGATTAATTTTTTTTTCATAATTAGTAAAAATTATAAATTATATATAAATACATGTGTATATTTGTGTATGTTTATGTTTTGGGGGATATATTTTTTTACTGTAGAAGTAAAATCAATACTTTTTTATTAAATTTTTAGGGTGAAAATGGAATTGAGTGATTTTTTTATTGTTAGAATAATAAAAAATATAGATGATGTATATATACTATATGTATGTACATATTAAAAAATGAGAAAATTTTGGGGATAATGAGGATAGTAGATGGTATTTTGGGAAAAATATTTTGTGTTTTGGAGGAAAAATGATGATATGTAATATATAAATATATATATATATAAATAGATGTGTATATATGTGTGTATATATAAATTACATAATATATTTGAAATTACAAAAAAAAACAAAAAGAAAAAAGAAAAGACATGTTTGTTGCCACTAAACAAGAAAAAGACAAAAAATGCCTATTAGGCTCGTCAACAAGGCAAAAACTCCGAGCTGCCACACACCTGGTGAGCTACGTCACATTTTCCAGCAACTTTCGCAGGCTGCAGCGAAAAAGGGACTAAAAGTGACAATGTTTTTATACTTATAGGACTAGAATTGATATTATGTAATTTATAGGACCAAAAATTGAATGAGGTAAAATTACAGGATGAAAATTGCAATTTTGCCTAAGATTAGGGTTTTGAATCTAGAGAATTCGTGACTTATGTGTACTTAAATAAAAAAATATATAAAGTAATTAATTTTCATTAGTATGATTTTTAGCCTAAAACCAGAATGATATTTTCTAGGATGATCAAAAGTGTAAATGTAATTTTTTATTTCATATTTTGCATTTGTCTTGTCATTAAAGTGTGTTATATTATAATAGATAGTGAACTATAATCATTAAGTCACCAGTAAATATTTTAGAAATAAATAGTTAATTAAGTATAATGCAAACTACAGTTGGCATGCTTCTGGGCTCATTTACTTGCGTATGGAGTTGAAGTTCATAAAAATTGTTGAATTAGAAAATTAATTTAGAATTAGAGAATATTTGATTACACTTATTTAAAAGATTTTACAGAATAAAATGCATATATAAGGATAATTGTCCGTGAACATGAAAATCAAGAGTGATTTTCAAATAATGCCTTAGTTGTTCTTTTGAAGATTTAGATAGTTAAAATAAATGAAGTTTTCAACTTGCTTTGTATGGCACAAACAAAATTGTTATTATGTAAGAAGAGAATGTATCAAAAAGAAAAATTGTCTGAGGATGTTGAAAATGTGTGTACAAGTGGCATTTTGCAAGATGTTACAGTAGACTTATTTTTTTCTCTTTTATTTCTGCATGTAATTCCCATGCATTTCCTTTATATTTAATATTCAGTAGAATTAGCTGTCAACAACAGAATCTGTTAGAGTTAGTTAGCTGTCAGCTTGTATATAAATAGTGATGTAACCCTCATTTAATAGAACACTTTTTTTTTCTCAGCTGCATTGCTTTTCACGCCACTTTACAGCTTCAATATGGTATCAGTACAAATCTCACCGGCGCCGCCTGGAGTCGTGCCCCGTCTATAGCCTTGTCCGTGAAGAACAAACAAGGCTTCGTTGATGGTTCCATTCCAAAGCCGTCGAGGGATGATCCGAGTCTTCTCACTGCCTGGATACGAAACAATAATTTGGTCATCTCTTGGATACTTAATTCAGTCTCGAAAGAGATTTCGGCAAGCATCATTTTCTCAGATAATGCTTATGAGATTTGGAATGATCTGCGGGAATGGTTCCAACAAAGCGCAGGTCCGCGCCTCTTCCAGCTTCGGCATGAACTTGTCAATCTCACGTAGGGAAACAACACAGTTGCAGTGTATTTCACTAGACTCAAAACTGTATGGGAAGAACTCAACAACTATAGGCCTCACTGCACTTGCAGAAACTGCTCATGCGGTGCTATGCTTGAACTCGCTGATCGCTACAACCCAGAATATGTGCTTGCCTTTCTCATGGGGTTACATGAATCCTATGCTCAGATCCGGAGCCAAATCTTACTGCTCGACCTATGCTGCTAATCAGTAAAGTTTTCTCTCTTGTCGCACGGTAAGAACCGCAGCAATCCGTTGGAAATCAATCTGGTATTGATCCTCCTATGAATGTGGCATATACTCTGAAGTCAGATTCCAACAAGACTCCTAACAAATCTGGCACTACCAATCTTAAGAGGCACTAGAAAGGAAAGACCTTTTTGTACTCATTGTTCTAACTACGGTCACACGGTGGATGCCTGCTACAAACTTCATGATTATCCATCAGGTTTCAAGTTCAAGCCACAGAATCAACCTGAACAACCTTCCATTAATTCTCCTATCAACACTAGCATCAATCAACTCTCGGACCATCCTCCTTGTGACAACACCAACAATTTTCTACAAAATCTGACTTCCTCTCAGTATAGTCAGTTGATGGAGCTCCTTTCCACTCATGCTGTGTCATCCACTAAATCTACAGACGGTGAAGTTCAGCCTCATTCCTACACCACAGGTATTTGCGCCTCTATTAATTTCACCGTCTCCTCTAACTGTGGATAGTGGATTCTGGAGCTTCCAGGCATGTTTGCTCGAATTATAGTCTGTTTCACAGCTTAATTCCCATACAAAACTCCACTGTTTCTCTTCCTAATCATGCTACTATCCCGGTGCATTTTATGGGTGAAATTACTCTTGGTCCTCACTTAACTCTCTCCAATGTTTTATGCATTCCTGAATTCAATTTGTAGCTTATGTCAGTCAGTGCTCTCCTCTAGCACTATCAACATATTACTATCTCTTTCTATACCGACTATTTTCTAATTCAGGGTCACCAGAGCTTGAAAACGATTGGCAAGGGTAACTAGATTGTTGATCTTTACATGCTCAACTCCAACTTTCTCCTTGAATCTACTACCAGTTCCATGAATAAAGTCTCAGCTCGCCTATGACACAATTGACTGGGCCATCCCTCTACCAAAAAACTCCAAGCTCCCAAGTCTTTCTTAGATTGTAATCTCAATGAAAATCAAATTCCTTGTACTGTCTGTCCTCTAGCTAAATAGAAGCGCCTCTCCTTTGTGTCTCACAACAGTGTATCTCAATCCCCATTTGATCTAGTTCATGCAGACGTTTGGGGTCCCCTATCCACCCCCGCACACACGGGACACCGCTTCTTCCTTACTTTAGTTGATGATTGTACTCGATACACCTGGACATATCTAATAAAACACAAATCTGAAGTTTCCAACATTATTCCTAGATTCTAAACTTACATTTCAACTCAATACAATGCCTCTATCAAGAAAATACACACTGACAATGCCAAAGAATTCTTACTTCATGACTTCTTTAACCAGCACAGCATCATCCATAAAAAATCATGCGTTGAAACTGCTCAACAAAATGCCATTGTGGAAAGGAAACATCAACACCTCCTAAACATTGCTCGTGCTCTCTATTTTCAATCTTCTCTTCCTCTAACTCTCTGGAATAAGACTATCCACATAGCCACCTATCTCATAAATTGAATTCCCACTCCTATTCTTCATAACAAATCCCCCTTTGAGCTTCTTCATCATTACTCAGCCAAAATATGATCACCTCAAAACATTTGGATGCCTAGCCTATGCATCCACCATTCAAGCCTATCGAAGAAAATTCATTCCTAGAGTCACCCCGTGCGTGTTCCTTGGCTATCCACCAGCCACAAAAGGATACAAACTTTGCGATCGCACTACTAAACAAATTGTCATCTCCCGCAATGTCACCTTTCATAAAGGTGTATTCCCTTTCAAAGAGATATCTCTTCTCACTCCTCTCCTTGATCCATTCCCAAACCTCGTTCTTCCTACTCCTATCAATGACATAAATTGTCCTCTTTTCTATTCTAGTCTCACTCAACCCACTCCAATCGATCATTCCCAATCTATCACCCCCCTTAATCAAAATCCTCCTTTAAGGTGATCCTCTAGGATCACTAAAATGCCTAGCTATCTCAAGGACTACCATTGCGCCCTTTTTGACTAGCAACCACCTCTAGATCACTCAAGATATCCTATCTCCCATCATATATCATACTCTCGGTTCTCTCCTTACAAATCCCTTCTCTTAAACATATCACTTCAAGCCCTCCGCATACCAACAAGCTGTAAAATTCCTGGAGTGGAAAGATGCAATGCAAGCTAAATTACAGGCTCTTGAAGCCAATAAAAGTTGGACCATTGTTCCTTTACCACCTCACAAACATTCCATTGGATGTTGCTGGATATATTAGATCAAATTCCATGCCAATAGCACTATTGATAGGTACAAAGTTCGTCTAGTTGCAAAAGGGTACACCCAGCAGGAAATAATTAACTTTCTTGACACTTTCTCGCCGGTCGCCAAGCACCGTCAAACTCTTATTAGCCCTTGCTGCTGTCCATAAATGGCATCTTTACGAACTAGATATTAGCAATGCTTTTCTCAATGGAGATCTATTCAAAGAAGTGTATATGGATCTCCCGCCTAGCTACCATCCGCCAAATACTCAACATGGTCACACATCTGCAGAAGTCTCTCTATGGTCTCCAACAGGTATCTCGACAGTGGTATTCGAAAGTTATCCTTCACTCTCTTACAACTCGGTTACACTCATTCTCAATCTAACTACAGTTTATTCACCTATGGCCATGGAGATACATTCTTGGCTCTCCTCGTGTATGTGGATGATATTATCCTAGCTGGCCCTTCCCTCACGGTAATTGACAAATTCCGTAATCTTCTTAAGTAAAACTTTAAGCTTATAGACCTTGGCCCCTTGAAATACTTCCTTGGCTTGGAAATTGCTAGAAACACATCAGGTATATATCTTTCTCAATGCCACTATACTAAGCAACTCCTTGAAGATACCAGGTTACTTGCAGCTAAACCAACTTCCACCCTTTTGGACTGCAAACTCAAACTCAACTTCGCTGACTGCTCTCCATTATCTGACCCCACTCAATACCATCGCTTAGGTGGTAAGCTTCTGTGTCTCACTATCTCCCGACCTAACATCACCTTCCCTGTCCAGAAACTTAACCAGTTTATGTCCAAACCCCACACTTCACATCTCAATGCATCAAATCACCTCCTCAAATACCTAAAAAACTCTCCTGGTCGAGGCATTTTCTTTCCCATAGATTCTCAGCTCCAACTTCATGTCTTTGCCGACGTCGAGTGGGCATCTTGTTCAGACACTTGCAAATCCACCACAGGTTACTGTACTCTCCTTGGCGACTTCTTTATCTCCTGGAAATCCAAACACTAGCCCATGATTTCCTGGTGTTGAACATGCATGCAGCAATACGTGAACAGTAAACTAATGATTACTTTACTTGAACACAGAGAATAATTGAAAGCTCTGACTATTGTCTGTTAAGTACAAATGACAAGACGGCTATATATAGACAAAACTAAACAATCTAACTAATTCTGGTAGGCCTGACAAACCAGCTAATAAAGGTGGGAAAAGAGACAAATACAAACCCAAATGATAACAAGGAAAAACAAAAAAGAAAACTGTACAGAAGAATATTCAGATTTAACACCCTCCTTTTGCAGTATGCAAAGGATTGCACTTGAGCTGTGCTATGCAAGAAATCTAAGGAATATTTGGATTGAAGTGGACACAAAGGCTATTTTGCACCTCATTGAATCCCAACACTGCCACTGGTCCGTCTACTATCTTATTAGGCGTATCAAGCAGCTTATGATGACTCTTGGAGCCCGAATCACTCACATATATAAAGAAGGCAATGCAGTGGCAGACTTCTTAGCCAGCGAAGCCAGTGCCACACAACCATATTTGTGTATTGAGGGAAATGAACTTCAAGGGCCAATTCGTGGACTAATTTGGCTGAACAAATGTGCATGCCCATATATTCGATCAAGATAGGGATAGGCAGAATGAAAACTGCCATCCTTGTTGCTATGTATTGAATGCCCATTTTGTAATGGAGGTTTTCGAATCGATTGTAATAGAGATCCAAATACTAGATTGATGATGTAATAGTGCAATGCCCTAAACATTGTAATACATTTTTTGATGATATAAAATTTGGTAGGGGTCCTTGCCTAACCCCCGCCATTGACGGTTTTCAACCAAAAATAAAAAAAAAAGATGGAGAGTGGGATTGTGCACGACCATCTTGGATAGGAGAAAACTGAGCGTTGAAGCTAGGAGTGCCTTAGTGAATAGATCAACCAACTGACTATGTGAGCAGACGGGAAGGAGTTTGATGGTACCGTTGGCGAGCTTCTGACGAATGAAGTGACAGTCAACTTTGATATGTTTGGTGCGCTCATGAAAAATTAGGTTTGAAGTAAAGTGGAGTGCTGCCTGGTTATCACAAAACAATGATGTGGGTGATGAGATGACCATGTTAAAATCATGAAGAAGTTTCTGTAGCCAGATGATCTCGCTTGTAGTGGTAGCTAATGCTTCGGCTTCGGCAGAGGATCAAGCCACGACTGCTTGTTTCTTGGATTTCCAGGATATTAGGGAATCGCCAAGAAAGATACAAAAATTGGTTGTGGACTTTCGTGTGGTGGAACAAGATGCCCAATCAGCATCAGAGAATGTGCGTAATTGCAGTTGGGAAGTCGAGGATAAAAAATACCTTGTCCAAGGGTGGCTTTAAGGTATTGAAAGAGGTAATCAGCAGTTTGTAAATGTGTGGTGCGAGGCACAACAAGGAATTGATTGAGCTTGTACACGGTGAAGGTGATTTTACGTCTGGAGAGAGTGAGATAGAGCAATTTTTCAACAAGGCGTCTGTATTATGATGGGTTGTGAAGGGGTTTGCCATCTTCAGTGTTAAGTTTTATTGTGGGTTCTATAGAAACAGGAGCGGGTTTAGCACTGAGAGAGCCTGTCTCTTCAAGTATTTGGAGAATGTAGTGGCGTTGGGATATAAAGATACCAGATGTCGATCTTGCAATCTCAAGGCCAAAGAAGTATTTGAGGCTACCAAGCTTGAACTGGTTATGTAGAGAAGTTTTGATCTTGGAGATGACGGCGGGTGAGGGGCTAGCATGGACTATATCACCCACATAGATGAGAAGAGCAATGAATGAAGTACCATAGCCAAAGGTGAACAAGCTGTGGTCTGACTGGGACTGCTTGAGGTCGAGGGTTAGTAGGAAACTGGAAAGCTTAACATACCACTACCGGGAGGCTTGGCGAAGCCCATACAAAGATTTGTTCAACCTACAAGCAAGTTTAGTGGTGCCTATGTCTGATGTGGGTGGTGAGTAACTAGGTGGGAGGTCAATGTACGCCTCCTCAAATAGATCACCATTCAAAAAGGCATTTTTAATATCCAATTGTGCTAGGTGCGAGTGGTGTGAAGTGGCAAGAGTGAGTAAAGTTTTAACAGTGGTGAATTTGGCTACCGGGGAAAAGGTATCAAGGAAATCAACACCTTCAAGTTAAGTGTATCCTTTAGCAACTAACTTAGCTTTGTGCTTGTCTAAAGTGCCATCAGCATGAAATTTGAGTTTGTAAATCCATCTACGTCTAAAGTGCCATCAGCATGAAATTTGAGTTTGTAAATCCATCTACAACCTATAATGTGTTTACCTGGGGGAAGGGGAACAATAGTCCATGTGTTGTTGGCTATCAACGCATTGAGTTTAGTTCTCATAGCGGCTTGCCATTCAGGTAACTTTGTTGCCTGATTGTAAGTGGATGGTTTGAAATGAGTTGAGATGTAGAGAAGGAGTTGTTTGTAGGAAGGGGAGAAAGATGTATATGAGAGAAAATTGGAGATAGGGTAGAGGCAAGGTTTGGTGACAGGAGTAGATTGTAATAGTGTGCAACTCTCAGATAGGTGGGTGGTTTGGTGATTCTGGTTGATTTTCAAGTAAAAGGGAGAGGAGTTGGTGAGTTTAAAGGAGTAGGATCATGAGGTGTGTGAGGAGAAGAGACATGATCAATAGCAGGGATATGGAGGACAAGTTCATGAAAAGGGTCGGGGATGAGACTCGGAGCCTGAGAATAGTTGAATGGATAGATATTTTCATGAAAGATGACATGCTTGGAAATGAAGGTTTTGTGAGATGATAGGTCGTATAGTTTGTAACCTTTGGTGGTGGGGGGGTATCCTAAGAAGACGCATGTAGTGGCCCTAAGGTCAAACTTGTGCCTATGTGATTGGAGTGTGGATGCACTTGCAAGTCAACCAAAAGTCTTAAGTTGAGAATAATCAGGCTGAGTGTGATGTAGAAGTTGAAAAGGGGACTTGTTATTGAGTAAATGAGAAGGGGTTCTGTTGATAAGGTAGCATGCAGTGAGAACGCATTCACCCCAAAAAGGGGCAAGTGGGATTGAAAATATAATGTGCGTGCAACGTTTAGCAAATGTTAGTGTTTATGTTCTATCACAGCATTTTGTGAGGGGTTTCAACACAAAACAATTGATGGGTGATGCCATTGGAACTATAAAATTTTGGCATGAGAAGTTCTTTAGCATTATCTATTCGTATTTTCTTGATGTGTATTAAACTGGTTAGAGACATAGTTGAAGAATTTACGGAATATAGAAGCGACTTCTGATTCATTGCTAAGGAGGAATATCCAAGTATATCTAGTGTGATCATCTACAATAGTAAGAAAGAAATGGTGCCCAGCATGTGAGGGGGTTTGAAATGGTCCCCAAATGTCAGCATGAAGAAGATCAAATGGTAATTTGGATACATGGTTATGTGATACAAATGGAAGACATTTTTGCTTAGCTAGAGGACATATACATCAAGGTCTCTTATCATCTATATTATCGATGTGATGAGTGGACTTAAGTGCAGCCAATGTTTGAGTGGAAGGATTGCCCAGCCAATCATGCCACTGCTGAGCAGAAGCTTTATTCAAGTGATGCACATTGTGGACGGGTAATTTAGTGTCTAGAAGGTACAAATCAGCAACTCTCCTACCCTTGCCAATCACAGTCTAAGTTTTGGTGTCCTGAATCATGCATTGATCATGCAAAAATGAAATGTTGGAGGCGAATGTGTGATGAGGGAGCTAACAAAATGTAAGTGAAAGTGAAATTGAGGGATGTATAGAATCTGTTGGAGTGTAATGTGAGAATTGATGGCAATAGTCCCCATAAAATAAATAATAATTTTAGTATTGTTAGGTAATGAAATAATTGTGTTGTGAATAGGGGTCATGTGCTGAAATAAAGATGCATTGGAACAAATATGCGTCAAGGCTCCAGAGTCTATGATCCAAGTGTTAGGAGATATAGAAGGGGATTTGGTATGAGGATAGCAAGTACCTGCAGTGTGAGTGGTGGACTGATCTTCTTGGTCAGTGGACTGAGATGGTTGGCCTATGTGGCTGGATAGGAGATTGACAAGTTGGTTGTATTGGACTGGGGTGAGAGACTGGAAGAAGTGGCCAACACTTTCACGTTGATGAATGCTAGAGACTTGGTTGATGGCTGGAGGGCTTGCTGGCGGAGGAGTAGGGTTGGGGCCAGCAGATTGAAGTTGGGTGCTGGATTGAAACCTTGGTTTGAACCTGAAGCCAGGTGTATATCCATGTAGCTTGTAGCAAGTCTCGATAGTATGTCCATAGGAGGAACAATGTGTACAGAAGGGGCGTTCGCGCCTCTGATTGTTATAGATATGAGCAGTGGATGGCTTTGCAGTAGATTTAGTGAAGTTTTTGTGGCCATTAGATCTAATGGCGAAAGGAGTGTTGCTGTTATCATGAGGCGGATGTGTAGTAAGGCCTTGTTGTTATTCTTGTGAAACAAGAGCAAAAACTTTGCTGATTTGCGAAAGGGGATCCATGAGCAGAATTTGGCTACGGATCTGGGAGAAACTGTCATTGAGTCTCATTAGAAAGGCCAGGACATACTCTTGTTGATAATGGCCAGAAATTTCCTTGATACCACCATAATTGCAGCCGTTGCATGTGCAAATAGGTCTATATTTACTTAACTCTTCCCATAGAGTTTTGAGTTTAGTGAAGTAGACGCTCACGGATGTAGTGCCTTGAGTGTGGGTAACAAGCTTGCGGTGAAGTTGGTAAAGGCGCGATCCTGTGCTTTGTGGGAATCGTTCCTTTACATCCAGCCAAATGTCGTGAGCTAACTCTGAGTAAATCATACTGGCAGAGATTTCTTTAGACATTGAATTTAGCAGCCAGGATATCACCATATTGTTATTTCTTGTCCAGGCATTGATGAGTTGAGGATCATCCGTAGTTGGCTTCTGAATGGTTCCATCAACAAATCCAATCTTAGTTTTCACTGATAGCATGATCAACATCGCATGGCTCCAGGTGGCATAATTGTCTCCGGTCAATTGTTGAGAGACAAGGAGGGGATTGGGTTGTCGGAGTGGTGCAAGTAGAACAGGTTGGTGGCATCATCGACGGCTGACTGGCCATTGTTGGAAGTAGTGGAGGTGTGAGACCACTGGAAATCCATGAACAGAGGACAGATTGATGACCGAAGAGGCTGATTAGAGAGGCTGATCGGAGAGATAAATTGGAGAGGACGAGCAGAGAAACAAGCCGGAGAGGTTGATCAGAGAGACAAACCGGAGAGGACTTCAATGGAAGACGCAGCAAGGAGCAGGTACTTCTGATACCATGTTGAACATGCATGCAACAATACGTGAACAATAAACTGCCATGATTACTTTACTCAGATGCAGAGAGGAAAATTGAAAGCACTGACTATTGTCTGTTACAGTACAAATGACAAGACGGTTATATATAGACAAAACTAAACAATCTAACTAATTCTGGTAGGCCTAACAAACCAGCTAATAAAGACGGGAAAAGAGAGAAATACAAACCCAAATGATGACATGAAGGAAAAACACAAAAAAAATTGTACAGCAGAATATTCATATTTAACACCCGGTCATCTGCCGAGGCGGAATACAGGGCTCTTATTCTGTGATAATCGCCCTGAAATTCTTATTGCCAACAACCTGGTCTTCCACAAGCACACGAAGCACATTGAAACTGATTGTCACTTCGTGCGTGAACGCATTACTACCGGCACCCTCCGCCTCATGCCAGTTCTGTCCTCACACCAACTAGCACACTTATTCACCAAAAGCGTACCTGCTTCATTGCTCACGTTCTCACTGTTGCAAGTTGGCAGTTAGAGACCTCCACCGTCCACCTTGAAGGGGGGTATTATAGTGCATGTATTTTTTTCTCTTGTATTTCTGCACGTAATTCCCATGCATTTCCTTTGTATTTAATATTCAGTAGAAATAGCTGTCAACAAGAGAATCTATTAGGGTTGGTTAGCTGTCAGCTTGTATATAAATAGTGATGTAATCCTCATTTAATAGAACACTTTTTTTTCTCTCAGCTGCATTGCTTTTCAGTTTTCACGCCACTTTACAGCTTCAATACAAGGTGAAACTTTCCCACATGCGAGTTTTGTTAGATAAACCAAGCAAAGTGAGATAAATTTCAAACAGCAAGGTTTCTAAATAATACAAAGAAGTCAAAAGCAATCATACCTGTGAACTCATTTGACCATAGCGATAAGATCTTAAGACCTCAAAGTCAGTTAAAGCATTCATGACTTTGAATGAGTCATTTATATATGTTGGCACTTCAATTCCTCCCCTCCATATGGTAGCTTCCATGAGCTAGCCCTCTTTTGTTCTGGCTTTTATGTCAGTATTGCATTATTTTTCTTGTTTGACCAGAAGACTTGGACCTCAAAGTCAATTAATGTCTTCTGTCTTCATTAATTCCCAATCCGAATATCAGATTATGAGATAAACAACTTAATCATTGCCATTGTGAGATTCTGCCTATGCCTGACTTTGGTATCCATATTGTAATAATTACCAGTCACTAAAATCTGAGTTGTTTGATTAAGTTAAGAAAAACTTATCAACTAAACTAGTTTGTGGACTAGTCTGGAAAGGTGTACTAAACTTCAAAGTTATTTAAGCTTCTCTTATTTATGTGCTTTGTGGAATATTTGACTGATAAAAATTTAAACTCCTCACTGGCATTTATACTCTTTCCTGAAATTAAGTTGGGGAAAGGAAGGACAAAAATAATATTGAGCAAGTAATTTAAAATATTAAAATTATATTGCCTGATTGTTTTCGTTTCTCTTATTTAAATTTTGGATTCAAAGAAATTATTCTAAATATATTTAAAAAATATATTTAAACTTACACTAAGTTCAAGAAATATAAGTTTGTCTTCTCCTAAGAATAAAGTAGAGGTGATGCCTTGTCCAGAAGTGTTGGACTCCCTGCCGGCCCGGTGGCGATCTGGAGGCATAATAGTTTTGAGCCTGAACCTGAAGATACATCATCAGCTGCAATGGTAATAAAGGAAAAGGAGTAGGAGCAAATTCAATGATGATCATAACGTCTGTTCCTCTTTTACTTTTCCTACTCTCTTCAGGCTGAAATCTAAGTATGAGAAACTGTAATACCCCAAATCTTTACACACATTATTATAGTTTATCTTAGAAGTTTTAGTAATTATACCTTTTGAAGTACTTGAATTTCATTAAGGCTAGATTTCCATATTATGGGATCTAGAATAAAAAAAAAATGCGTGATTAGTAATGAACTTCTATCTTTTGAGGAAATATATATAGATACATATGATATTGGATGTTAGGAATAATGTAGTAATATTAATTGATTTTGATCTTCATTGATATTCTTGGGTTGCTCTTCTAGAATTTGAGCATATAACTTATTTTGGGACTTTGATTAACATTTAAGGAATTTTAATTGAAACTAAATATGGGATATAAAGTAAATTCTTTCTTTAGGAGTTGTTAAGGATCCTATTTAGGTACTCATTTTGATTTTATTTGCAATTCCAAGGGTATAGATTTTAGATTTTTGGGATTGCTTGGTGATGATTGAAGATGTAGAGTTTATTAGGTCAATTGTTTGATGAAACTTTATTTATTGAGTTTTATATTAATAGTTAAGTTAGCTGCTCTATGGATATCAATTTTGGAGCTAGAATTGAGTCTTTCATTCAAGGTTATTTGACTTGGGCCATAATTATATGAATCATATGTGAATAAACATTAGAGGTAGACAAATTATGTTTAGAAGATTAGGTTTCTTTTGGGAATTGGCAATACGATATAGGCCTTGATTATATTTTTATAATAAAAGAACTATTAATATTTGGTCCATATCTTGTTAGATGTATTAAGCCCAATCTATTTAGTTTATTTTGAGTTACAATTCAGCCCACAATTTATTATGAAGTAATTACAGGTTTAGGTCTGTGATTATTAAGTTAAAGATGACGAAAATTTGTTTTTATGGAATTTCGAATTTATGGATATGTGGATAATTCTAGAGGTCTTACCACCCTTTTAATAGTTTTTGATGGTCATAAGGTATCTAGTCATATTGATTAGGTAAAATCATATAAAAATAGATGATGTGAAATTTTAGGACCTCTTTTTTTGTATTGCTATATTATCATGCAAAAATTCATCATAGATATTCCTTATTATTTAAATACTAAACTATGGTAATAGTTAGCTAAAATCCAAAATTATTAAATCATTAACAAATTTAGGATTTTGGATATTTAGTCATGAGCTTGGGAATCTCAGTAACTATCCAATTCTAATAAGTTGAAGATTTTCGGATATTTAGTAACTATCTAATCCTGATAAGGTTAAGATTTTTGAATTATCTCTGTAGCTTTGAGTTATCATTATCCAGGATTGAGATCTAGTCAAATGTGAAGAGTTAGGATTAGTGTGTTCTTTTGATCTTAATAAGATAAGAATTCTAGCTTATCTAAAATACCTAGCCTAGTAGTATAAATACCCATACAGCAGGAAATAAAGAAGTCATGCTCAATGGTACGAAGATACCAATTTTTCTATTTATTATTTAACTATCCAAAGGAAATTTCATTTTGAGGTACTAACATCTTATTTTTTTGTCGTAGAATTAGTGGAGAAGGCTTAAGTGGTAGATCAAATTTGAGGAAAACTTTGGGATTTAAGATTTTAGTGTAAGTAAATCTCTATTCTTTTTCTATTAAAAATATTTTTTGCATGAATGATTTATGCACCAAAAATAGATGGCATGTTCTTTTTTATTGAACTTTTAGATCTAATGGTATTTATTATAGAATTTTTGATATGCAAATATTTAACTATTTGTAAGACTTTTCTGCATGCATAAAACTTATTTTTTCGGATTTGAGCATGTAAAATAAAATCTTTCTGAATACTTGCAAAAGATATAGTACTTTTGTCGAAATAAATAATAAAAAGGGTCTATTCTGTAAATAATCAAGAAACTGTTGGTAGAAATGAGTTCCATAACTATGCTACAAGGTTACAGGGGCAAAAGATATCCAAAGGCCCTTAATTGCATTGTAGTTCAGATTTCTGAAGCCTCTTAATAGTGTTGTAGTTAAGATTTTTGAAGCTACTTAACGGCATTGTAGTTGAGAATTCCAAAGCCACTTAATGGCGTTGTGGTTAAGATCTTGGCCAAGATAACCAATTAGAATCTCAAGAGTTCATGAGCATGGTTAATTAATGAATTGAAAGTTTTTGATAAGTTGTGATAAAGTCTTTGTTCTGAATTACTCTAGAAGTATGTCCTAATTTTTTTTTATAAGACGATTCCTGATTTTTGCATTGAATTGCTATTTTTTAAAAAAATGAAAGCATATATTCTTGCCTGCAATGATTTCTTTTCTTTTGTTTGATAGCATTAATCTGACAGGAGGAGAAGGGGATTTATTTACTGGGCAAAGTGTTGCTCATAAGATATTGATTTAGCATTTTGTAGATAACTTAGAGGGTGTTTGGGTGACCTTATAAGCTCATCAAAATATCTTATAAGATGTTTAAGAGCTTATAAGTTGATAAAAAGTGTTTGGTAATTGTTTAAAAAAAAGAGCTTATAAGATTCTAAAATAAGATGTTAGGAGCTTATAAGCTCTTTTAAAAAAAGTAAGAAAACCCAAACTTATTTTAAAGATCTTAACAAGCTCCTTCATTTTTAACTATTTTAATTACAAAATTGCCATTATTAACATATTAAGCTCCAAAATCTTATTTTATCCAAACATTTCAACAACTTATTTTAAAAATAAGATCGAACATCTTATAAGCTCGAAAAACATCTTATAAGATGTAAGAGCATATAAGATGTTTAAAATAAGTTTAGCCAAACACCCTCTTAGTTCAGAATGATGAACATGAGCAGTTTTGGGGATGCTGACAAGAGATTTGTATTTTTAGAATAGATTTATTTTCTGTTTAGAATTATTAGTTAGTTGATTAGGAAATTTTCTTTGAGGTCTTGGATACTCAAGTTTGATTGTTATGGAAGTATTTGAATTATCTTTCATTGTGACGATATAGTTTTTGGGATTGTATAATAAATTTTTTGGAATTTAGCATGTTCTATTAAATATGAGGCTTAGTGTTTCTGAGTCTTTAAGCTTAGGGGCACTACTGTGTTATGTCCAGAATTTGGGGCATAATAGAAACCAAGGAAATAAGCAACAAAACAACAATCATAATAATGAATTACTTGCAAGAAAATAACAGATATCTTTGCATCAACAAAGATATCCTTGCAATGGCAGTAACAAAAGGGGAGCTACATAAGTAGAAAATCTTCTAATTATTAGATCTTTTTCTTCAGCCCACCAATCAAGATATATCACCTTTGTAACGGGATAGCAGTAAATGCTTGAAGTCTTATTCAATATTTTCTTTTCTGCAAGATAAGAAGCAGCCTTGTCATGGTTTCATACATTTGAAAGTGAAAAGTGAAAGCAACTAATACGGCAGTATCAGAAACAATCTATTCTATTGCTTGCTAGAAAGTGGGCTTTGATCTTTTGCAGAGCAGCCACCATTTCTATCATGTTAATTCTTTTGTCAGGTGAAACGGTTAAACATTTCATTGCCAAACCAAAAATAGATGCCACGCATTGCTCCTTTGCTGAAAAATATTGATCTTCTCTTGCTAGCAAACCTGGGGCCACAACTTCAGTTATTGCATTTTGTTGTAATGCTTCAGTCACCCAGTCTTTTAAGCTCATTTCTTCATTAAATATATCATTTGTTGGCTTCTTCCTTGTAAACATCTCTAACAACATTATGCCATAACTGAAAACATCCCCATTTGTGGACACTTTCCCTTCCGATCCATACTCTAGTTCATGTGATAGAAATTCATCATTAGAGGATTAGCTCAGAATCCAAATTTTGAGAACCAGATAAAATAAAGATAGCATATAAAGAGAAACTGAAATTTAAGATTTTCAAAATATTAAACATCACCTGGTGCCGTATAACCAATAGTCGCCAAGGTTTTAGTCTGAATCATAACCTCCCCTTCATCAAAGAGTTTGGAAATGCCAAAATCACCAACATGAGCAGTCATGTCCTCATCGAGCAACACATTGCTTGGCTTTATATCACAATGGACAATAGGGAATGTATGGCCATGATGAAGATGTTCCAAGGCCAATGCAACATCTATTGCTAATTTTAGTATTTCGATCATATTTAGAGAATTGTTGTCCGAATATAACCATTTTTCGAGGCTCCCATAAGGCATGTATGCAAGAACCAGGGCTTTGAATTCTGTGTTACTACAACAACCAATTATTCGAACTAAGTTCCTATGTCGAATGGTGCTCAATATTTCACTTTCAGTATCAAAGCTCTTGGCAACTCCCTCTAATTGCAAGTTGAAGACTTTTATTGCAACATTTAACCCATCAGAAAGTGTCCCTTTGAATACTGAACCAAAGCTTCCTCTTCCAAGCAGGTTGGTTTCACTAAAGTCATTAGTTCCTTGTACAAGTTCTCTGTATGAAATTCTTCTCCAAGCACTACCTAGTGAAATTTCAGCTATGGCCAAGGGTGGTATTTTGCCATGTGTTCTTTTTCTTACGAGCATAACTACGACAAACACTAGGATGATGGCTGAAATAACCGAGGGCACAATATATTTGATCAACAAAACAACTTTTTTTGGTCTTGATCTTGGAAGATTTTCAGGGCAAGGAGGAACTTGAAATCTTGCTACACCACAAAGTGCAAAGTTGTGAGCAAATGATTGAGCAGTGAAGTTCATAAAAGGCCCCCCATTGGGAATCTCTCCTTCCAATCTGTTGTAAGACATATTAAAATATTGAACATAGCGGAGATTTTGTAGAGACTTTGGGATCACTCCTGAAAGATTATTATTAGATAAATCTAATATCGTCAAACCTCTGAGATTTCCCAAGGATTCAGGAATAGATCCGTCAAACTTGTTATTTGCCAAAGATAAGATGTCTAATTCTTGACAACCATCAATTAAGCTTGGAATATCACCTGAAAACTGATTAAAGGATAAGTCCACTTGGTTGATTGTTTTTAAATTTCCAATCTCAAATGAAAGTTGGCCACTCAAATAGTTTGAGAAGAAGTCTAGAATCACAAGGTCTCTCAGATTCCAAAACTTGGAAGGTATGGTGGAATTCAGCTTGTTTGAATATAAATAGATGTTTCTTAGGGATTTAAGTTCACTGAAGCATTCAGGTATTGTACCAGTGAGCTTATTACTTGACAGGGACAAGTCTCCTAAGTTGCTCATTTGGCAAAGAGCTAGAGGGATATGCCCCTGTAGTAGATTGTCATTAAGAACTAGTCTCTGAAGTTGCTTTAATTTCCCAAGTGTTGCTGGGATGAATCCAATCAACTCATTTCTATGTAAATATATGTTTATCAACTTGCTCAAGTTTCCAATCTCAGAAGGAATTCCACCCTTTATGTTGCATCCAGCTGCCCAAAATGTCTGTAGAGAGGTGGATAAATTCCCAATTGAATTTGGGAGAATCCCATTTAATGGATTTTGTGATATTTCCAAAAATTGCAAATATTGGCAATTAGATAATGAAGAGAGCAATATGTTCACATCTCCAGTCAAATAATTTTTCCCAATTTCAAGGAGCTGTAAGAGTCTTAAATTACCAAAGTTGGGTATTGAGCCACTGAACGAATTGTTTCTTATCGCCAAATTAGTAAGCTTAGAAGCGTTGGTGATAGAGCTTGGAATTGGGCCCCTGAGTTTGTTTTCACCCAAATAAAGCTCTTCCAAATTGAAAAGTGAATTAATCCCCATTGTTGAAGGAAGACTGCCTGAAAAGCCATTGACAGTAAGTGCAAGTATCTTCAAAGTCGATATGTTGAAAATAGAAGATGGGATGGAGCCATATAAAGAATTTTCCTGTGCAGTGAAATACTTGAGGTAAGTCAGATTGCCAAGCTCTTGTGGTAATTCACCTGCGTCGCCAAACATACATAGTGTGAATTATCTTTTGATTTTATTTTGCAAAGTACAGTTCATTAAATGTGATATGAAAGCATTGACTTTGGAAATTAAATCTAAATAAAGCAATATATATTAATGGGAGAACACCAATTATCAAGCGCTTTAATGTAATTTTTTAAAATAATATTAATTTTCGAAACTGAGAATTAATTACTTGATACTTAATATTATCATGCCTAAACAACAAATTAATGATTAAACTTGAATGATACATGAAAAATATTATGGTGCAATCTCAATCATACAACAAAGCTAAGCATATCATTTTTTTAAAGCTAGACATCTCAAATTCTAGAATGCCTATTTCCTAATTAATATGTATTTCACATTTATATAAATTTCTTTTTTAATAAAGTGACTTAGCAGAAGTTGCTTTAATTATATTGAAAGTAAAAACTTAATAAGAAAAAGAAAGTATTTGACTTATAACCTTAGATTATAATTAACCGACAAAAAAATAATATACCAGTTTCCAAGTATATGGCAAGTTGTTATTATCTAGGGTATAGAAGTAAATTCCAGTACAAGAATTCCTATAGCTTTGATCAATTATGATATTCTTAGAGGTTGAATAAATGACAAAACTGTAAAAGCAATTACTCCCCCCCTCAATGTGTTGTGTCTCTCATCACGATAATTCTATTAGATAGTGAATAAAATGATACTAAAAAAGAATCCAAAAAATATAATATTAATTTAATCCTAATTAGGCCATCTGTAAATATTTGTAATTAATTAGTTAATCAAGATTAATACAAAAATATGTTTGGTAGGCTTCCTCTTGTACTTTATTAGATGGACGATCATAAATATAAATACACAAAAAAGATAAGTTAGTAATAAAGTAGTGAGTGGCAATACAAAGGTTGTCACTAATTATATATATTAGATGACAAAAGATTTTGTTTTGTCACCTAATAATTTTCATAAACTAAATAGTAACAATAATAGTGTTTAATTTGTTATCATTGACAATTAGTGACATATTTATGATACAATTTAGTGACAATAAAAATCTTGTTACAAATTATAATAATAATTTCTATTGTCACTAGGTTGTCATCACAGGAGTGTCGCTAATTGTTAATTGTGGAAACTTAAAATATTAATTTTTTTTCACTACTGAGCTATATTGTGACAAAATAAAAGTTATTGTCATCTAAAAAATATTACTAATGATAAAATAAAGGCTATTGTCACTTAATGCATACTATTAGTGAAAAAATTGATGTTGTCATTTATTATTTTGTCACTAATATAATATTATTTTAGTGAATTTGCATAATTAGAAAAATAAATTTAGAATTACAGAATATTTGACTACGCTTAAAAAATTTCATATAGTAAAATATATAAAAGAGAATAACTGTCTGTGAATATAAAAAAAAGGTGTTATGCTTTGAGGTGTTAAAGGTACAAGATAAAATTGTTCTCTTGAAGGAATAGACGGTTTAGATAAGTAAGGTTTCCAACTTGCTTTGGATGATACCTGCAAGTTTGTTATTAATTATGTAATAATATGATGCATAAACAAGAATAATTATTTGAGAATATGAAAAATATGTTATGAGTGGTATATTGCATTATGAAACTTTCCTAGCTATAAGAGGGTTTAAATAGATAACTTAACTCACTGATCACCATGCTAAGTGAGATAATTTTCAAAACTATTACTAAATTATGAAAAGAAGCCAAAAGAACAACATACCTGTGAACTCATTTTCCCCTAGAGATAATATCCTAAGCTTGCTCAAACTCCCAATTTCGCTTGGTATGCTGCCGTTAAAATGATTTATGGGTAAGCGGAGGTCTTCGAGTTCCCTACATTTGTATATATTCGGTGGAATTTGCCCATAAAGCTGATTGGATGAGAGAAAGAGTGATTTAAGCTTTGGCATATTATTGTTGCATATATAATGTGGGAGCCCACTTGATAGGTTATTATACCTGAGATTAATTTCCTTCATGGAAGATATATTGAAAATACCATATGGTATAGGGCCAGTCAACATATTATACTCTAAATTAATAGTTTCTAAGGTAGATAAATTGGCTACCTCCTTTGGGATATTCCCACCCAAAAAATTATATCCCATATCTAAAGTTTGCAACTTTGAACTATTGTATAAAGATGCAGGAATATTGCCTGAAAAGGAGTTATTATTCAACCACATATGTTGAAGCTCGGGTAAGGTTCCAAACCACAATGGTATTTCTCCTGAGAAGAAGTTAACACCCACATTGATCACTTCCAGACGTTGCAATTTAGATAACTCATATGGTATAGAACCTGTAAAAAGGTTGAAGCTTATGTCCAAAGATCGAAGAAATGTTAAATTTCCAAGATCTGGAGCAATATTTCCTCCAAGCTTGAAGTGAGAAACATCTAGAGCTGTAACCCTCCAGTGTTTGGTGCCACAAGAAACACCAATCCAGTAACAACTGGATATGTTGCCGGACCAATTTTTTGTTAAAATACCATAAGGGTCAGAAGTAATGGAATTTTTGAAGGCAAGTAGTGCATTTTGATCAGTAGTATAATTAAAAAATATTTTGGCTGAACAAAGCATAATTCTATTTAATAACAATAGTGAAAGAGCAAAGAAAAAACAAGAATTACCCATTCGAAGTAGGTATTTCTTATCGAATTTGTGTAGTTGCTAAGGGAGGTACATTGATGCATGGTTTAGTGGATATATATAAAGAAACTTAAAGGGAAGATACTTAGCTCCCACAAACTGGCAGTCTCTATCTATATATTGAATGTTTGCAGGCAAAAAGTCGAACACAGTATAGAAAAATTTTATGTCACATTAATGATGATAGATTTAGGTGCATCTTCCTAGACCAACTTTGAATGAGTCATCCTGTGGCACTTCAGTTCCATCTTTCATATGGCAACCTCCATAAGCCTTGTTTTCTTCTGGCTTTTGCATTATTTCTTGTGTGAACAGAAGACTTGGACCTGATCAAAGTCAATAGATGTCTTTTCTCTTTAATTCATAGCCACCATCCTAAATTATTGGACCTGATCAAAGTCAATAGATGTCTTTTCTCTTCTTTAATTCCTAGCCACCATCCTAAATTATTGGTGGGTGCATTATGAAATAAGTAGCTTATTGTCATAAAACTCAAATCCAGAATTGTAATAATTACCAGTCACTATAATCTGAGTTGTTTGATTAAGTCAAATTAAAATGATCAACTAAACTAGTCTGTGGGCTTGCTGGAGAGGTGTGCTAAGCTTCAAAGTTAAATAGCTTCTCTTATGTGCTTCTTGGAATCCAACTTCATTACTAATATGTGATTGATAAAACTTAAACTCCCTATTGATAAGAAATTAAGTTGGGGAAAAGAAGGACAAAAAAATTATTAAGTTTATAATTTAAACTATTAATATTATATTGTTTAATTATTTTTGCTTTTCTGATTCAAAATTTGAATTTAAAGATATTATTCAATATTTATAATTTTCATTTTTTGATTACATTAAAATTTATGTGGGTTCAAAGCCGGTCACCACACCAGAGCCAAGGCATGCCCTTTGATCCTGTGGATATTATTTGTGAAATTTTATAATTAATATATATCTAAATATACTTAAATTTATTATGAGTAATTTTAAATATTTTATCAAACTTGCACTAGTTCAAGAAATAATAAGTTTGTGTTTTTCTAAGAGTAAAGCAGAGGTGATGCCTAGTCCACAAGTGTTGAGGCATATAGTTTTGAGCCTGAATATATATCATCAGTTGTAATGGTAATAGATGAAAAGGAGTAGGAACAAGTTCAATGTCATAATGCAAATTTTAAATATTGCTTCGACTTAGAGGGTGTTTGACTAAATTTATTTAAAAAGTTCTATAAACTCCAACATCTTATAAGATATTTTTGAAATTTATAATATGCGATATTTGATATTTGATAAGATACGACCAGCTTGTCAACAAGTTGGTTTCTTGGTGGTTCATATGATTACTTAATCAGTGAATCCCCTACCATAGACCGGCATCTAAAATGTTTCTCCCTTTTATACATGACAAAAAATATTATAAAAATCTCATTTCTAACAATTAATGATATACAAAATAATAACTCACTGATTTTAATAAAACAATTATATAGGATTTTATACTCTATTTACATGTTTATATATATATATATATATATATATTAATTATCAACAACAACAAATTATATGTACAAATTCTATTATTATTAAGTTTGACAGGCAATATTAATTGACTTAGGTACAGAAAGTCTCTAACTTTAATTTAGTATTTCAACGAGACTATGTAAATGATGATGCAATGACACTTTTTCTCGTTGCCCTCTCTTTTAGTTTTTCTAAATGCATTATTAGATTGGGATCTCCATCAACGTTATTTTTATAAGTGGGACAAGCTTTATGTGGAAATATTGGCATCTACTTTCTTTGGTATAAAAATTTCCATCATTCTATGATCATTAAGTGTGTAATTTTTTTCCCAACCATTAAACACAAAACTTGTGGCTGCTGAACAACAGCGTTGCATTCCCCTTAGTTGTAATACTATTATAAAATTATAAGACCAGATTCTTGTTACTTCAGAGGAAATTTACTGTCTTAAACACAAAGAAATTGGTTCTTTAATTTATTGAAGACCGGACAGTACAAGTAATTCTGTATATGCATTCAGTTGCTTGCTAGAAATTGGCCAGGGTTTTGATCCTTTGCAGAGCAGCCGCTGTCTCTGTCATGGTAGTTCTTTCCTTGGGTGTAATGGTTAAACATTCCCATTGCCAACTGAAAAATAGATGAGATGCATTGGTCCTTTGCACACAAATGTTGATTTTGACTTGTTACCAAACCAGGGGCCACAATTTCTGTCACTGCATTTTCTTGTAATGCTTTACTCACCCAGTCTTTTAAGCTAATTTCTTCACTAAACATATCATCCGTTGGCTTCTTCTTTGTAAATATCTCCAGCAGCATTATGCCATAACTGTAGACATTCCTAAATGTCGATGCTTTCCCTTCCGATCCCCATTAAAGGAGTGTAACATCAGGCAGAACGCGAGTTCGGGGGCAGGTTATAGCTTTGAGCAAGACAAACTCATCAACGAGTCTGGAGAGGTGTACTAAACTTCAAAATTAAATAGCTTGTCTTACGTGCTTTGTGGAATCTGACTTCATTACTAATACGTGATTGATAAAAATTTAAATTCCTTGCTGATATCCATTCAGAAATTAAGTTGGGGAAAAGGACAAAAAGAATTATTGGGTATGTAATTCAAAACATTAAACATATATTGTCTAATTATTTTTGCTTTTCTTATTCAAATTTTAATTTTAAAGAAATTATTCAATATTTATGATTTTCATTTTTTGATTACATTAAAATTGTTGTGGGTTTGGCGCCGGTCACCACACCACGGCCAAGGGATGCCCTTGCATCCTATGAATACTATTTCTGAAATTTTATAATTTGCAAAGATATTTCTTGGAATGGCAGTAAAATAAGGGGAACCCTAGCACTGTTCCACCCACACCAATCATTATTGGACCTTATTCTTCAGCCCACCAATCAAGATTTATCAACTTCGCAACAGGATAGCAGTAAATGCTTGAAGTCATTCAATATTTTCTTTTCTGAAAGAGATAAGAGGGTGACTAGTACTTGCTAGAAAGTGGGCTTTGATCTTCTGCAGAGCAGCCACTACTTCTATCATGTTGACTCTTTCATCGGGTGAAATGGGCAAACATTTCATTGCCAAACCAAATATTGATGCCTCACATTGCTCCTTCACTGAAAAATGTAGATCTTCTCTTGGTAGGAAACCAGGAGCCACAACTTCAATTATTGCATTTTCTTGTAATGCTTCACTCGCCCAGTCCTTTAAGCTCATTTCTTCATTAAACATATCATCTGTTGGCTTCTTTTTTGTAAATATCTCTAGCAACATTATGCCATAACTGTAAACATCCCCATTCAAGGACACTTTCCCTTTTGATCCATACTCTAATTCAGATATTCATAATTGGAGGTTCAGCTCGTAGAAATCAATTTTTCAGAATTAGATAAAATACAGAAACGTAAAAGGAAACATATAGAGAGAAACCATGAAATTGTAAAATTTTTAATGGTAAACATCACCTGGTGCTGTACAGGCATCCAAGTTCGTCAAAGAAGAAATGCTCAAGACGTAAGATGGAATATTTCCTGTTAGACAGGCATCTGGCATGCTTAATAACTCTAACCACGAAAGATTTCCCATTTCCACCGGAATCCCTCCAGCAAATGTGGTGAGAAAATAAGGAGAAAACAAAAAACAGAAGAAATCTAACAAACTCTTAATGCGTATAATTCATAGTGAATTAAGAAGGGATCATACCTCTTAAGTTGTTTACCCCCAGATATAACTCCCTAAGCATGCTCAAACTTCCAATTTCACTCGGGATATTGCCTTGGAAATTGTTGACAGATAATGCTACGCGCTCAAGGTCTCTTCACTTGTATATACTGGGCGGAATTTGCCCAGAAAGCTGATTTTCAAAGGGATAAAGTGTTTTGAGTTTTGGGTTGTTATTGCACATATCACTTGGAAGCTTACCTGATAGACTATTATCTATAAGATTAATTGATCTGATAGAAGACAAGTTAAAAATTCCATATGGGATGGAGCGAATAAGATGGTTAGCTCTTAAATTTATGTTTTCCAGGGAAGAACAATTGCCGATCTCCTGTGGAATGTTTCAACTGAGAAAATTGTAACTCATATGTATGGTCTTCAGCTTTGACTTAATGAATAAAGCTGCCGGGATGCTACCATAGAAAGTGTTGTTATTAAGATACACTTCCTCAGGTTTTGGTAAGGATCCAAACCATGATGGTATTTCTCCAGATATGGAGTTAACACCCATATTTTTCTTCTTTGAACGACGCAAGTTAGACAGCTTGGAGGGTATGGAGCCTGTGAAATTGTTAAAACTAATATCTAAATATCTAAGAAATGTTAAATTTTCTAGATGTGGAGCAACAATTCCTCCAAGGTTGAGAGAAGAAATATTTAGAGCCGTAACTCTATGGTGTTTGGTACTATAAGAGACACCGACCCAATAACAAATGAGCGTATTACTAAACCAGTTTGTGGACAAGATACCATAAGGATCCAAAATGATAGTATTTTTGAAGGAGAGCAACGCATGTTGATTGGTGGTGAAATTAAAAATTGTTCTGACTAAGCAAAGTGTAATACTATTTAAGAACAACAATGCAAGAGAAAGGAGAAAACAAGGATTCTCCATTCTATTTAAACTTAGTGTAGTTACTAAATTTGTTGATATATCTCTGCATGGTCTAGTAATATATATATTTTGTGTGTGCGCGAGATGATGATACTTACCTCCAAAACTTCAATTAATGGCAACCTCTGCCAATTGTGTGGTAGATATAGTTTACCAATAGATCAATCTTCTTTACAAAAACAAGAAAGTTTTGTTAATAAAAAATTAATTTTGTTTGTTTTTGATTATTATTTTCAGATTAAATCTACAAATTTTGATTGGTTAACTTTAGGAAAAGATATTGACGGATTTTGTTTTTCAAAAATTTGCTTTATATAAATGAATTCAGTGGTAGGAAAGAAAAAAAAATCTCATGTTTAATATCTGATAAGATGTGATGAACTTGTCAAAAGGTTGGTTTCTTGGTGGTCCATATAACCATTTAATTAGTAAATCCCCCGCAAGAAACTGGCATCTAAAATGTTTCTCCCTTTTAAAAAATGATAAAAATTATTATAAAAGTATCTTTTTTAAGAATTAGCGATATACAAGATAATAACTTACTGATAATAAAATTATTATATATGATATTATTGCTCTATTTATATTTTAATGTACATATATTAATAGTCAATGGTACCAATTTATACATAAGTTCTACTATTATTATATATGTCAATATTAATTTACTTAGGAATAGAAAATCTTCAATTTTAATTTTAGTATTTCGACCAGAATATTTGAATGATGAGGCAATGAAACTTTTTCTCGTTGTCCTCTCTTTTAGTTTTTCAAAATGAATTATTAGATAGGGATTTCCATCAACTTTGTTTTATGTGGAAATATTGGCATCTACTTTCTTTTGTATACAGATTGCCATCATTCTATGATCTTTAAATGTGTAAATTTTTCCCAATCATTAAACATAAAACTTATGGCTGCTGAACAACCAGATTCTTGTTACTTTTGTGGAAAGTTTACAGTATTAAGCACAAAGAAATTGGTTCTGTAATTTATTGAAAACTAAAAAGTATAAGTAACTCGGTTCATCAATACGACATATATATATATATATATATATATATGTATATGCCTTCTGTTGCTTGCTAGAAATTGGCATGGGCTTTGATCCTCTGCAAAGCAGCCACAGTCTTTATCATGTTAATTCTTTCCTTGGGTGTAATGGCTAAACATTCCATTGCCAACTGAAAAATAGATGAGATCACATTGCTCCTTTGCATACAAATGTTGATCTTGACTCGTTAGCAAACCAGGGGCCACAATTTCTGTCATTGCATTCTCTTGTAATGCTTCACTCACCCATTCTTTCAAGCTCATTTCTTCACTAAATTCTTCTCCATGCAATACCTAGTGAAATACCAGCCGAAGCTAGGGGAGGTACTTTGCTCAGTTTTTGCCTTCTTACGAGCATAAGTACAACAATCACTAGAATGGAAGCTGAAATGATGGGGGGCACGATATACTTCACATTCTTTGATCCTGATCTCCTAAGATTTTCAACACAAGGATGAACTTGAAATCTCATTGCACCACAAAGAGCAAAGTTGTGAATAAATGATTGAGCAGTGAAGTTAACAAAAGGTCCCCCTATAGGAATCTCTCCTTCCAATTTGTTGTATGACACGTTAAGATTTTGAAGGTAGTGGAGATTCTCCAAACACTTTGGGATCATTCTTGAAAAATTATTACTAGATAGATCTAATGAATTCAAGTTTATGGCTTTTCCTAAGGATTTAGGAATAGGACCTTCCAATTTATGATGTGCCAAAGATTGAAACTCTATTGATTGGAAGCTGCCAATTAAGCTTGGAATATTACCTGAAAACTAATTCAATGAAAGGTCTAATTGGTTGATTACCTTCAAACTTGCAATCTCAGGTGAAAGCTGACCACTCAAATTGCCTGAGGAGAAGTCTAGAGTGAGGAGGTCTCTGAGATTCCACAAGTTAGAAGGTCTGGTGGAATTCCACTTATTTGAGTCTAAATAGATGTATCTCAGAGATTCAAGGTCACCCAAGAATGGAGGTATTGGACCTGTGAGCATATATTGTAACTCAAGGACAGCTGCCCTAAATTGCTCATTTGGCATAGATGGAGAGGGATATACACTTGCAGTTGATTGTCATCAAGAGTTATTGTCTAGAGATTCTTTAACTTCCCAAGTATTGTTGGGATGAAACCTGTTAGCTCATTTCAATCAATACATAAGTGCAACAAACAACTCAAGTTTCCAATCTCATAAGGAATTGCTCCCTTTATGTTGCATTCAACTGTCCCAAACTTTTGAATATATGAGGATAAATTACCGATTGAAGTTGGGAGAATACCTTTCATCGATGGATTTTTTATATGTCAAATACTTGCAAATGCTGGCAATTAAACAATGAAGGTAGAAATGTGAAATCTCTTGTCCAATTATTTCACCATAATCGAAGGGTTTGTAAGAGTCTTAATTTACCAAAGTTGGGTATAGAGCCACTAAATGAATTGTTGCCAATTGGGTCAGCTTGATCTCCTCACATTTATACGCGTGAGATCCTGAATTCTAACCCTATCAAACCCTTACTGTGTGTGGCAATGCAACTAATCATCATGTATGGCAAATGATTAAACTTGAATGATATATGAAAAATATTATTATGAAATAGATCACAATTTTCTTCTCAAAGTATATTAATAATAAACATTAGTATTTACTATTAATTGCTCAATTCATTATAACAAACAAACAAACATTAATAACAAAATAATAAGTCACAATGCCAAAGTTGTCATCAGTATATATCTAGTGGAATTTGCCCATAGCTGATTTGATGAGAGAAAGAGTGATTTAAGTTTTGGCATATTATTGTTGCATATGTAATCTAGGAGCCTACTTGATAGATTATTAAATTTGAGAATAATTTCACTCATGGAAGACATATTGAATATAACGTAATGTATGGGACCAGTTAACATGTTATGCTATAAATCTATAGTTTCTAAGGAAGATAAATTGCCTATCTCTTGTGGAATATTCTCACTAAGAAAATTGTACCTGACATCTAAAGTTTGTAATTTTGAAGTATTAGATGAAGATGTAGGGATGTTACCCAAGAAGGAGTTGTTATTCAAATGTATATGTTGGAGTTCTCGTAGATTTCCAAGCCATGATGGCATTTTTCCTGAGACAAAGTTAGCTCCCATGTTGATATATTTTAAGCGACACAAACTAGATTGCTCATTTGGTATAGAACCTGTGAAGTTGTTGAAGCTAATGTCTAATGATTGAAGAAATGTTAAATTTTCAAAATTTGGAGCAATAGTTCCTCTGAGCTTGAAATGAGAAATATTTAAGGTTGTTACCCTATGGTGTTTGATGCCGTAAGAGATGCCAATCCAGTAACAAATAGATGTGTTACTGGATCAACTCTCAAACAAAATGCCATATGGATCTAAAGTGGTGGAATTTTTTAAAGCAAGTAGGGCATTTTGATCCGTGGTAAATTTGAAAAATGTTGTGTCTAAACAAAATGCAATGCTGTTTAATAACAACATTGCAAGAGCAAAGAATTTTTTTTAAAATATTTTAAATAGAAAAAATGTTTTGATTAATTAATTCTCCGAAATTGGGTGATAATTCTTATAATATTTCATTGATTGGTTATTTAAATTAAGAAAAAAATTTATTAATAAAAATATATTATTTTAAATATAATCTACTTCACAAAAAACATTATTTTCTAGCTAAGCAGAGAGCAATGCTATTTAATTAATTACAACAGCGCAAGAGCAAAGAAAAAACAATGGTTCTACATTCAATTGATGCTTTCAGTTAAATTTTATATAAAAATAAGAACAAAATTTACGTGGTTATGCAAAATTCACCTATATATATCCACGAGATTTTCTTTCTTCTACTATGAAAGACTTTTACAATGCAAAATAGCTCTTGAATTTGATATACCAACCTAATCAATGCATTACAATAAGAAAATTATAGTGACATTAAGGATAGATAATCGAATGGGGAAAAAAATCATTGCTTTAGACTAGTAATAGTAAGACATACTTGACTTTCCTTCCCCCTTTACGTAAGTGGAACTAGAAGTTTTTGTTAATGTGCCATTACACAAATATTGACATTGACACAATATGATTACAAATCTGAGGCTGCGGTATGGTTTTGTGCTCTTCTTTCCAAATGATAATGACCATCAAGAAACTGTGCAAGTCGTGCTTTTAATTAGTTGTTTAAGTTGACATATGAACTCCAAAGGTTTGGTTCATTAACTTGAAGTTTAACATTCAAACTCCGAAAATAAGTTTTGTCTACTGCAACTAATTTTGTCGTATCAATTGCCATTTTCCATTAATAAGGATAATTGGGAAGTCATCGGCCATTTGTTTTAGAACTATTTGGATTTTCGATTACATGTAATTCAATCAGTTGAAATTTGACTCAGTTACTTGTAGATCAAAATTTTATCTGAATTCTTAGTTTTCTTAAATGATTTTACCTACTTTTCTATCGTGGAATTAGGAATTTTAAATGTAAGAAGAATATTTTGTAAATAGAAACATTGCTAATAGAACTTGAGATTGATCCAATGAAGAAAGAAGCTAAAAATAAATTCTTGAATTTTAAGCATGTCAAAATATAATTAAATTTCACAATAGTAAATAAAATAAACTTAAAAAAAATTTGAATAAGTGTCCTGATTCTTGAACTCCTTCAAAACAACGACTAAAAGCGCCACAAATTAATAAGCACGTCAAAGGCTCTTTATCTAATCATAGGTAAGACTTCAACGAATAATTTTCACGTTGGCCGATAGATTCATATAATCATATTTGCACAAAATTCATGGATAAGTATGCCAGTAGGATTGAGATACAGTAACACAAAAATTCTTCATAAAAAGAGATTGAATATGAATGTCCTTGTGTTGATGGGTGTGTGTTTGTACTTTGCAGGTAGTAGGTATAACAATTCTCGTGTTTAAAAAATATTAGAACAACTCCTTGGCTTACTGAATTTGAATTGGAATTCTACGTTATCCTTACATTGAATTGTCATTTATCCTTTAGGGTGCTATGTTAGTATGTTTGTGGACTTGGCAAAAAATTATCCACACCCATGGTTACCCATGGGTGCTAAAAGAAATGTGGGTGATGGGCCTCATATCCTCAACCCAACAAAAAATGGGTACTTTTACTCGCCACCTAATTAGTCACTATATTTTTAGTCAAGCCGTAGGTACCCATAAGTAAACCGTAAATAACTATAAAAATATTAATGTATGTATATATTTGAATTTAAATGTATATGTGTGTGTATATATAAATGCATCTGTAATTCTCACAGATATTTTTGAGGGTGTATCATCTTCTTCTATGACAATAATAATGTTTGAGTGATGTTTAAACTTATAGCTCAATTTTTTTTTGACATATAATATAAATTAAAATTTGGTGGATGTTTAAATTACAGCATTATTGATATGCTTTAAGTATTTATTCAATTTAATGTTTATATTTTCTTTGAACTCACAAATACTCTTGAGGATATAACATTTTCTTCTACGACAACAACAATATTTGAGCAATGTCTAAAAGTTTAGCTCAAAATATTTTTTCATATAATTTAACTTCAATTGAAAGTCATTAATTTTTATTGCTTGTCAATGAAAAAAAATTATTTGTTACAAAAATTTGTAGTTATAATTTGTAGAGATAATTATAGTATTAACTTCATAGCAATCCTTCTACAGCATATACCTAACTTTTTGACAGTGACTTCATAATTATATAATTATATAATAATATTATATATTGCTACTCAAATTTGCATACTCAAAAGAATATGTTCTGTGTCATATAACTTGAGATTAGAAATAATATTATCATAAATCAGAAAAGAAATATTATCAAAGAAAAAAGAATTTTGCTAGATTGAAAAATGAAAAATAAAAGCAACTCTGTTTTTCAGTATGGCAGTATCAAAAATCATCTATTGTTGTTGCATACTACTGCTAGCTAGAAAGTGAGCTTTGAACTTTTGCAGAGCAGCCACTGTTTCCATCATGTTAATTCTTTCATTAGGTGAAACGGCTAAACATTTCATTGCCAAACCAAAAATAGATGAGACACATTGCTCCTTTGCTGAAAAATGTTGATCTTCTCTTGTTAGCAAGCCAGGGGCCACAACTTCAATCACTGCATTTTCTTGTAATGCTTCACTCACCCAATCTTTCAAGTTCATTTCTTCACTAAACATATCATCCGTCGGCTTTTTCCTTGTAAACATCTCTAGCAACATTATGCCATAACTATATACATCCCCATTTGTTGATACTTTCCCTTCCAATCCATACTCTAATTCATATTTAATAGATATTCATCATCAGAGGATTCAATTTTGAGAACTAGATAAAATAAAGGAAACATATATAGAAAAGAAATTAACATATGGAGAGAAACTATTTAACATCACCTGGTGCTGTGTAACCAATTGGCCCCAAGGTTTTGGTTTGAATCACAACCTCCCCTTCATCAAAGAGCTTGGAAATGCCAAAATCACCAACATGAGCAATCATGTCTTCATCTAGCAACACATTGTTTGGCTTTATATCACAATGGACAATAGGGAATGTATGGCCATGATGAAGATATTCCAAGGCCAATGCAACATCTATTGCTATTTTTAGTCTTTCCATCACATTTAGACAATAGCTGTTTGAATATAACCATTTCTCTAGGCTCCCATTTGGCATGTATGCAAGAATAAGGGCTTTAAATTCTATGTTACTACAGCAACCAATTATTCGGACTAAGTTCCTATGTCGAATGGTGCTTAGTATTTCACTTTCAGTATCAAAGCTTTTCGCAGCTCCTTCCAACTGCAAGTCGAAGACTTTTACTGCAACATTTAATCCATTAGAAAGTGTCCCTTTGAATACTGAACCAAAGCTTCCTCTTCCAAGTAGGTTGGTTTCACTAAAGTCACTTGTTCCTCGTACAAGTTCTTGATATGAAATTCTTCTCCAAGCAATACCTAGTAAAATATCAGCTGGGGCCATGTGTGGTACTTTGCTCTGTTTTTGCTTCCTTATGAGCATAAGTGTGATGACCACCAGAATAAAAATTAAAATGATGGGAGGCACAATATACTTCACATTCTTTGATATTCTTGATCTTCTAAGATTTTCAGCACATGGATGAACTTGAAGTCTTGTTGCACCACAAAGAGCAAAGTTGTGAACAAAGGATTGAGCAGTGAAGTTAACAAAAGGTCCCCCAGTAGGAATCTCTCCTTTCAATTTGTTATAAGACACATTAAAATATTGAAGATAGTGGAGATTCTCTAAAGATTTTGGGATCACTCCAGAAAGATTATTATTAGATAAATCTAATTCCGTCAAGCCTTTGGCATTTCCCAAGGATTGAGGAATAGGCCCTTCAAACTTATTATGTGCCAAGGAAAGGATATCTAATAATTGGCAGCCATCAATTGAGCTTGGAATATTACCTGAAAATTGATTGAATGATAGATCTACTTGGGTGACTACCTTCAAACTTGAAATCCCAAGTGAAAGTTGACCACTCAAATTGTTTGAGGACAAGTTTAGAGCCACGAGGTCTTTGAGATTCCAAAAAGTGGAAGGTATGGTTGAATTTAGCTTGTTCGAGTTTAAGTAGATGTTTTTTAAGGATTTAAGTTCATGGAAGCATTGGGGTATTGGCCCTATGAGCATATTATTACTCAGGTATAAGTCCCCTAAATGACTACCCATCTGGCAAAAATCAGGAGGGATATATCCTTTCAGTTGATTGTCACTAAGGTCTAATATTTGAAGATTTGTTAGTTTCCCAAGTGTTGTTGGAATGAACCCTGTCAACTCATTTCCATCAAGAAATAAGTTTAGCAAACTACTCAAGTTTCCAATCTCATAAGGAATGCCACCCTTTATGTTGCATTCAAATGCCGCAAGCCACCGAAGAGAGGTGGATAAATTCCCAATTGAAGCTGGGAGAATTCCATGAAATGGATTTTCTGATATGCCCAAATATTGCAAATATTGGCAATTAGATAATGAAGAGATCAAAAATGCCAAATCTCCAACCAATTTATTTCCCCAAATTTGAAGTCTCTGTAAGAGTCTTAAATTACCGAAGTCTGGTATAGAGCCACTGAATGAGTTGTTGTACAACGACAAAACAATAAGCTTAGAAGCATTGGTGATAGAGCTTGGAATTGGCCCGTTGAGATTATTATCACCTAAATAAAGCTTTTCCAGATTAAAAAGTGAATTATTTCCCATAGTCGAAGGAAGACTGCCTGAAAAACCATTGGAGTACATTGAAAGTGCCTTCAAGGTTGATATGTTGAAAATGGACGGTGGGATGGTGCCAGATAAAGAATTGGATTCTAGATCGATTTCCTCAAGGTAAGACAAATTGCCAAGCTCATGTGGTAATTCACCTACAGCAAACATACACATAGTGTAAATTAATTCCCGATTTTGTTTTGCAAAATATTTTCTAATTATGAAATATAAAAGTATCGATTTGAAAATATTTTTAAATCTAATTAAAGCAATATATATTAATGAGAGAACACCCATAATCAAACAATGTAATGTAATTTTTAAATAATATATATATATATATATATATGTCTTTTGAAATATATTAATTTTTTAGACTATCAATGCATCAATAGAGAATTAACTACTCAATACTTATTATTAACTATCATGCATAAACAATAAATGATTAAACTTTAATGAAACATGAAAAAAAATACTATTATGAGATCTCAGTCGCAATTTTTTATATGGATCAATTAAATTAAAATTAAACATTAGTAACAATCAATCTATTTTGATTAAAGATTATGTATAAAGGAGCTAAGCAAGCATCTTATAGTTTTTAGGCTAGAGGTATTTATATCATATCTTCAAGCTATAGTGGTGCCAAAATTTGAAGAGAATAATTGTTTGAGAGCATAAAATCAGGGAATATATAATGACCTTGTCATCTCACAAACAAATGATGCCCAAGTTGTTATGAATATATACCTGTCAAGCTATTAAGTTCAACGTATAGATATCTTAAGGAAGTGAGGTTTCCAATTTGTTTTGGTATGCCACCTGCAAGTTTGTTATTGTAAGAGAATAATTGTTTGAAAATATGAAAATGAAAAAGAAAAGTGATTTTTCAAGGTGTTAACTATTAATTAATGTATGTACCTGTCAATCTATTTTTGGAAAGGAATAGAGCTTCCAAGTAAATAAGGTTTCCAATTTGCTTCGGTATGGGCCCTGTAAGTTTGTAGGGAAAAATTGACTTTAGGGCATTTCGCTACCCAATATTATTATTAAAAAAATAATTTTTTATTCTTTGTTATTAAATTTCCTAAAAACATGAAATTTGGCATGTGAGGAAATTGGAGAAAATAACAAATGTTAAACAAATTTAGTTGTTAGGTTAAACAAACTAAAAGGGCAGTTGTGGCATTTAACTTAGAAAGTAAAATTGTTCTAAATTATTTCTGTTTTCTTTATCTAAATAAAATGTCACTTGTCATAAAACAAAATTTTATATAACAATAGATAAAAACCATGGGGTTAGGATTGTAGAAAATCTCAAATTTATTTTCCAAAGTAGTTATTGAACTTGAATGAAACATGAAAAATATTATTATGAGTTCAATCACAATTTTCTACTTAAATTAATAAATCGATATTAAATCTAAATTAAAGCAATGTATATTGATGAGAGAACACACAATAATCATGTAATTTTTCAAATAATACTTTTCAGAACTATTAATTTTTAGTCAATACTCATTAATAGCGAATCAACTACTTAGTACTTAATTATTATCATATGTATATAGCAAATGCTTGAATGGAACTTGAAAAGTATTATTATGAGATCAACTGCAATTTTATACTCGACTTAAATTAATATTAAACATTAGTGCTAATTGCTCAATATTAAGTGTCTTATATTTTTCAAGCTAGCTAGAGATCTCAAATTCTGGAATATTTATTTCTTAATTGCTTTATATTCACATTGTCTAATATTAAAGGACTTTATTAAAATTTCAAAAATAAGTAAAGAATTTCTTATTTTTTTGAAAGAATTTATAAAATTCCAAACATCTTATTTTAAAATATTACAAGCTTATTTTTAAAAAATTTCACAAATACTTTATAATTTTATAAGCTCATAAATATATTATAAAATATTTTGATAAGCTTATAATTGGCTCACCTAGACAGGTTAACACTCTATTATGTTACAATACCTACAAGCTTGTTACAATTCAGTAACATGCGCCTTTGAAGAGAATAATTGTTTGCGTACCTGGAAATTAAAGAGTGATTTCTCAAGTAGTCAAACATACCTATAAAGTTGTTCGTATCAAGAGATAAGTATTTCAAATAAGTGAGCTTTCCAACTTGCTTTGGTATGACACCTGCAGGTAATTTATTGCATATTATATAATAATGCAATGATAAAAGAGAATAATTGCTTGAGAATATGAAAAATATATGTATATCAAATGATTAATTGATGTCCATTTTTAGGAAGTAAGTTTAGAAGCTCTGATGATAGAGCTTGGAGAAGCCCTGCTGAGTTTAATTGTTATCACCCAAAGAAACATGAAAGCCACGTGTATAATTGAAGGAACAGTACCAGAAAACTGATTTAATGACAAATCTATAAGCTGCAATGTTGATATGTTGAAAATGGAAGGTGGGATGGAGCCAGATAAGCCATTGCTGTCTAAATACAATTCCTCGAGGTAAGCCAGGTTACCAAGCTCTTGTGGCAATTCACCTGCAAACATAATGTGAATTCCAAATTTTATTGAGCAAACAGTTCTCAAAATACAATATAAAAGTATTGAATATTTAAGAATATTAAATGATATGAAACTTTCCTATGTGAGGGCTTAGTAATTGAATAAAAAGCTCAGCTTATTGATCACCAAGCAAAGTAAGATAATTTAGTATTTAATCTGCGCATATAAATTGAGGCAATGACATTTTTCAACTTGAAAATAGCGAATTTGTGTGGTTATAATGTAGGCATATCAAAGTTGTTGGATAATTATGTTATGATCTGTATTGATATATATATATATATATATATATATATAACTCCAACCTCCGAGAGTAAAGGACTCCCTAGCTGGAAGTTTCTTTGTGACCAGACGAGAAGACTAAAACCTCAAAGTCAGTCAATGTCTTTTGTCTGCTTTAGTTATTTCCTTGATATCAGCCAAAATTGTATTATTGGAGGGGGACACCACTCCAAACTAATTATACATAATTTGATAAATTACATTGCAGTTGTGTGGGAAATTTGTTTCAAGATAAGTCGACCAAAACAACTAATTTAAATATTATTCTATTCCTACTCATATATAAGCAATGTATTACTGTGCTCCTGTGACAAAATTCTTAGAAAATAGAATATTTCTTCTTCTTCTTCTTCTTCTTCTTCTTCTTCT
>JACGDI010005455.1:1522217-1567234 GCA_014898725.1 Jacaranda copaia | reverse complement strand
GATGAAAGATCTATAAATTGCAAGGTTGATACATTGAAGATGGAAGATGGGATGAAGCCAGATAAGTCATTGTGGTTGACATACAATTCCTCAAGGTAAGCCAGATTACCAAGCTCTTTTGGCAATTCACCTGCAAACATAATGTGAACTTCAAATTTTATTGAGCAAAGAGTTCTCTAAATATGATATAAAAGTATTGAACATTTAAGAGTATTAAATAATTTGAAACTTTCCTACATGAGGGTTTTATTAAATAAAGAGCTTAACTTATAACATAACAAGCAAAGTAAGATAATTTTCAAATAGTATTGTTAATACTATATTACCAAGTGATCATACCTGTTAACTCATTTGACCATATAGATAAGATCCGAAGCATGCTCAAACTCCCAATTTCACTTGGTATGTTGCCATTGAAATGGTTTGTGGGTAAGCGGAGCTCCTCAAGTTCCCTGCACTGGTATATATTTGGTGGGATTTGCCCGTAAAGTTGATTGGATGAGAGAAAGAGTGATTTAAGCTTTGGCATATTATTGTTACACATATTATCTGGGAGTCCACCTGATAGATTATTAAATCTTAGAATAATTGCTCTAATGGAAGATACATTAAAGATACCATATGGTATGGGGCCTACTAATGTATTATGCTCTAAATTTATAGTTTCTAAGGAAGATAAGTTGCCTATCTCTTGTGGAATATTCCCACCAAGAAAATTGTACCCCATATTTAAAGCTTGTAGCTTTGAAGCATTGAATAAAGATGGAGGGATGTTGCCTGAGAAGGAGTTGTTTTTCAACTGTATATGTTGAAGCTCGGATAAGGTTCCAAGCCATGATGGTATTTCTCCTGAGAAGAAGTTAACTCCCACATTGATCTCTTTCAAACGTCGCAAATTAGATAACTCATATGGCAAAGAACCTGTGAAATGGTTGAAACTTATGTCCAAAGATCGAAGAAATGTTAAATTTCCAAGATCAGGTGCAATATTTCCTCTGAGCTTGAAGTGAGAAAAATTTAGAGCTGTAACCCTTTGGTGCTTGGTTCCACAAAAGACACCAATCCAGTAACAAATTGATGTGTTGCTGGACCAATTTTTGGTTAAAGTACCATAAGGATCTGAAGTGATAGAATTTTTGAAGGCAAGTAGTGCATGTTGATCAGTAGTATAATTGAAAAATGTTTTAGCTGAACAAAGTGTAATATTGTTTAATAACAATAGTGCAAAAGCAAAGAAAAAACAAGAATTACCCATTCAAAATAGGTACTTCTTATTGAACTTGTTTAGTTGCTAAGGGAGGTATGTTGATGCATGGTATAGTGGATATATATATTGAAACTTATCCCCCACAAATCGGGAGTCTCTGTCTATGTATTGAATGGTTGCAGGAAAAAAGACCAACACAACGTAGAGAGATTTTATGCCACATTAATGATGATGGATTTAGTCCACCTTACTGTCCATGAGCAGTCATGACTTTGAATGAGTCGTCCTGTGGCACTTCAGTTCCTTCTTCCATATGACAACCTCCATAAGGCCTGTTCTCTTCTGGCTTTTATGTGAGTATTGCATTATTTCTTGTGTGACCAAAAGACTTTGACCTCAAAGTCAATTGATGTCTTCTCTCTTATTTAATTCCTAACCACCACCCAAAATTATTGGAGGGTACATTATGAGATAAGTAGCTTATTGTCATAAAACTCAAATCCAGAATTGTAATAATTACCAAGCACTATAATCTGAGTTGTTTGATTTAGTCAAGAAAAAATGGAAGCTAGTCCGGAGAGGTAAGCTAAATTTCAAAGGTAAATAGCGTCTCTTAGGTACTTTGTGGAATCCAACTTCATTACTAATATGTGATTGATAAAAATTTAAATTCCCCATTGATATTTATATGCTTCAGAAATTACGTTGGGGAAAAGAAGGACAAAAAAATTATTATGTAATTTAAAATATTAAATGATATTGTTTAATTATTTTTGCTTTTCTTATTCAAAATTTGAAATATTAAAGAAATTATTCAATATTTATGATTTTCATTTTTTGATTATATTAAAATTTGTGTGGGTTCAGTGCTAGTCACCACACCAGAACCAAGGCGTACCGTTAGATTCTATCAATGTTATTAATGAAATTTTATAATTAATATCTAATTATATTTGAACTTATTACGAGAAATTTAAAATATATATTATCAAACTTACACTAATTCAAGAAATAATAAGTTTGTGTTTTTCTAAGAATAAAGCAAAGGTGATGCCTAGTCCGCAAGCGTTGAGGCATATATATAGTTTTGAGCCTGAAGGTATATCATCGGCTGTAATAGTAATAGATGAAAAGGAGTAGGAACAAATTCAATGATGATAATATAATTGTCTCTCTTCTTTCATTTTTTTTGCTCTCGTCAGGCAAATCTTAGTATGAGAAACCCAGAAAATAACCAACAAAATTACAACAATCACAATAATGAATTAAATGCTAGAAAACAACAAATTCTTTTGTATCAGCAAATGATATTTCTCGGAATGGCAGTAAAATAAGGGGACCCCTAGTGTTCCACCTACGTAAGTAGAAGAAAGGTATAATTATTTGACCTTTTTCTTCAGCCCACCAATCACGATATATCAACTTTGTGACAGGATAGCAGTAGATGCCTGAAGTCTTATTCAATATTTTCTTTTCTGAAAAACATAAGAGGGTGCCTAGTCATGGTTTTCATACAATGGAAAATGAAAAGTGAAAGCAACGGTGTTCTCTGTTGTTGAACCATTCTGTTGTTTGCCAGGAAGTGGGCTTTGATCTTCTGCAATGTATCCGCCGCTTCTATTATGTTAATTCTTTCATCAGGTAAAACGGGTAAACATTTCATTGCCAAACCAAAAACAGATGCCACACATTGCTCCTTTGCTGAAAAATGTTGATCTTCCCATGGTAGCAAACCGGGGGCCACAACTTCAGTTATTGCATTTTCTTGTAATGCTTCACTCTCCCAATCCTTTAAGCTCATTTCTTCGTTGAACATATCATCTGTTGGCTTCTTTCTCATAAACATCTCCAGCAACATTATGCCATAATTGTAAACATCCCCATTTGTAGACACTTTCCCATCCGATCCATACTCTAATTCATGTGATGGAAATTCATCATTAGAGGATCAGCTCATAGAATTCAAACTTTGAAAACCAGATAAAATAAAGATAATATATAAAGAGAAACAGAAACTTAAGATTTTCAAAAGTAAACATTTGTTATCTTGAATTGATTCAGGAGTAATAAAGAAGTATGCCAACAGGTCCACTAAATATTTATATGTTCGTGCTCTTTCGAGTTTAAAGATTGATTCTTGATAGTTTTGATTTGATTGCCTGAATTGTAATCAAAAGATCTAATCACTTGTTATTGCAGTTTATCTCTCTTTCCAATTTCTATCATGTAATCCCTCACCGAGTCCTTAAGACTCACCCTCCTCGTCATCTTTATTTTCCAAATAGGTCAAGGTGAAAGAGCAAAGGATCTATTTTGGGCTGAAGTCATTTTCTAATAGATTAAGTGTATGGTTGTATATATTCTCCACCAAGTTGAAACCTTGGTTGAAAGATACAATGTGAATGTTGTATAAACTTAAGACTTTTGGATTATATATATCATGTTTATGGGTGCTTGTTTTACTTGAGATGATTAAATTTCAAGTTTTCTAGTTATCTTTTGAGTAAATTTCAAGCTTGAATTGATAGCTCCTCTACTTAGGGTGATACCCTGAGAGGGGGTGCCACACTTATATTTTTGAAAACCATGCAGCGAGCACCCCTAGGAACATTGGTGTAGCTCACCCATGGGTGTATGCGATTGGATATATATTTTTTGTATAAAAAGATAATTATACCCTTATTTATCAACCGTTGAATTTTTTTTATGAAATCAATAGTTCAAATTAAATCATATTATATTTTTTAAAAAAAATTAAAAATATATATTATCATATATATAATATTAAATCCCAACCCACTCCCCGCGCTCCACCCCTAACCCCATACCACCTGCTGCCATGGCAACCAGCTCCAAGTAGCTATTTCACTGTAGACGAACGCTACCATGGCAATTATTAGCCGTAATGTAACAAAAATTACACGGCCACCATGGCCTTGGTGGCCAGTGATTGAATCTGGCCGATCTGGCCAAATTCAGCCACTATGCACGGCCGCTATGGCTACTTGGCAGCCTGCTAGGTCTGGGACGGGGGCTTGTGGGGGTTCATTTTATATATATGTGTGTGTGTTATGGATAAACTTATATATGTATATGTATATTATATGTATATATGTATGAATAAAAAATATAGTATGTATAAATAAAAATATTATTCATAATAGATAAATTTAAAATGAATAAAGAAAATTTGTATATATAATATATGTAAAACAAAAAAAAATATATTTATAAGATAAATTTATATGTGTGTACATATTTTATATATAACTACAAATAAAAAATATATTATATATTTTATAAATATAATATTTTTTAATTTGTAATCAACTAAAGGAAATTCATATATGTATATATATGATACGTATAAATAAACAATATATATGTATATATTTATAAATGAATTTATACATGTGTAAATTAAATATTGTTTAATATCTATTAAATAAAAAACTATATATATATATATGTATATGCATATTTATATATAAATATATTTGTATATGCATTTATATACAAATATATTTATATATGTATTTATATATTTATATATAAATTTATATATATTTATATTTATATATAAATAAAAATGCTATATATATTATATGTATAAATAAAAATATAAATGTATATACTTATACATAAATTTATATTTTTTTTATAAATATTAAATATTATTTAATTTGGAATGGACAATAAAATTAGAAAAAATGTTAAAAATAAAAGTGATTTAAATTTTAATTTTACTTAAGGGCAATTCTATTTTTTTAATATAGAATAGGCATCAAACAAGAAAAGGGGAGGCGGTAAGCATGATTTTCAAAAATACAAGGAACTTTTTTATATATTTTTTTTTTTACAGAGGGGGTATTAGGCCCATTTTGCATATCACAATGGGGTAAATTGCAATTAACCCATGAAAAGGAGTAGGAACAAATTCAATGACGATAATATAATTTTCTCTTTTCTTTTCTTTATCTCGTCTCTTCAGGCTGAAATCCAAGTTTGAGAAATCAAGAAAATAACCAACAAAACAACAATCGCAATAATGAATTAAATACAAGAAAACAACATACTTTTTTGTATCAGCAAAAGATATTTCTTGGACCTCTTTCTTCAGCCCACCAATAAAGATTTATCAACTTTGCAACAGGAAAGCAGTAAATGCTAGAAGTCTTATTCAATATTTTCTTTTCTGAAAAAGATAAGAGGGTGCCTAGTCATGGTTTTCATACATTGGAAAATGAAAAGTGAAAGCAATTGTGTTCTCTATTGTTGAACCATTCTATTGTTTGCCAGGAAGTGAGCTTTGATTTTCTGCAAAGTAGCCACTACTTCTATCATGTTAATTCTTTCATTGGGTGAAAAACATTTGCCAAACCAAAGATAGATGCCGCGCATTGCTCCTTTGCCGAAAAATGGTGATCTTCTCTTGCTAGCAAACCAGGGGCCACAACTTTAGTTATTGTATTTTCTTGCAATGCTTCACTCACTCAATCCTTTAAGCTCATTTCTTCATTAAACACATCATCTGTTGGTTTCTTTCTTGTAAATATCTCTAGCAACATTATGCCATAACTGTAAACATCCCCATTTGCTGACACTTTCCCTTCCAATCGATAGTCTAATTCAAGTGATAGAAATTCATCATTAGAGGATCAGCTCATAGGATTCAAATTTTGAGAACCAGATAAAATAAAGATACCATCTAATGATGAATTTCTATCACTTGAATTAGACTATCGATTGGAAGGGAAAGAGAAACTGAAATTCAAGATTTTCAAAATATTAAACATCACCTAGTGCTGTATAACCGATTGTCGCCAAGGTTTTAGTTTGAATCACACCTCCCCTTCATCAAAGAGCTTTGCAATACCAAAATCACCAACAAGAGCAGTCATATCATCATCAAGCAACACATTGCACCACGTTATATCACAATTAACAACAGGGAATGTATGACCATGATGAAGATATTCCAAGGCCAATGCAACATCTATTGCAACTTTCAGTCTTTGCATAACATTTAGACAATAGTTGTCAGAATATAACCCTTTCTCGAGGCTCCCATTCGGCATGTATGCAAGAATAAAGGTTTTGAATTCTGTATTACTACAACAACCAATTACTCAAACTAAGTTCCTATGTCGAATGGTGCTATTTCACTTTCAGTACCAAAGCTCTTAGCAGCTCCCTTTAACTACAAGTTGAAGATTTTAACCGCAACATTTAATCCATGAGAAAGTGCACCTTTGAATACTGAACCAAAGCTTCCTCTTACAAGTAGGTTGGTTTCACTAAAGCCACTTGTTCCTTGTTCAAGTTCTCTATACGAAATTCTTCTCCAAGCAATACTTAGGGTAATATCAGCTGGGGCTGACGGTGGTATTTTGCTCTGCTTTGCCTTCTTATTAGAATAAATATGACAATCACTAGAATGATAGCTGATACGACAGGGGGCACAATATACTTTATAAACAAAACAACTTTCTTTGGTCTTGATTTTGTAAGATTCTTGAGGCAAGGATGAACTTGAAATCTTGTTGCACCACAAAGAGCAGGATTGTGAACAAATGATTGTGCAGTGAAATTAGCAAAAGGTCCCCCAATAGGAATTTCTCCTTCCAATCTGTTGTAAGACACGTTAAGATATTGAATATAGCGGAGATTCTCTAAAGACTTTGGGATCAATCCAAAGAGATTGTTATTGGATAAATCTAATGCAGTTGAGCCTCTAAAGTTCCTAGGGATTGAGGGATAGATCTCTCAAACTTATTATCTACCAAAGATAGGATTCCTAACAATTGGTTGCCATCAATCGAGCTTGGAACATCACCTGAAAACTGATTGAATGACAAGTCTACTTCGTTAATTGCCTTCAAATTTCCAATCTCAAGTGAAAGTTGACCACTAAAATAGATTGAGGACAAGTTTAGAGCCACAAGGTCTCTAAGATTCCAGAAGTTGGAAGGTATGGTGGAATTCAGCTTGTTGGAGTCTAAGTAGATATTTCTTAAGGATTTGAGCCCAGCAAAGCATTAAGGTATTGGACCTATGAACATATTGTTACTTAGGTACAAGTCCCCCAGATTAGTCATCTGGCAAAGAACTGGAAGGATATAGCCCTTCAGCCGATTGCCATTGAGATATATCCTTTGGAGTTGCTTTAATTTCCCAAGTGTTGTTGGGATGAATCCTGTCAACTCATTTACTTCAACAAATAAGTTTAACAAACTTCTCAAGTTTCCAATTTTAGGAGGAATTGCTCCCTTTATGCTGCATTGAGCTGCCCCAAATGTCCGAAGAGAGGTTCATAAATTCCCAACTGAAGTGGGGAGGATACCACTCAATGTATTTGTTGATACTTCCTAGTCCAGCAAATATTGGCAATTAGTTAATGAAGAGAGAAATCTCAAATCTCCTGTCAAATTATTTTCCCAAAATTCAATCTCTTGTAAGAGTCTTAAATTACCAAGATTGGGTACAGTGCCACTAAATGAGTTGCTGCCCCTGTCCAAGACAGTGAGCATAGAAGTGTTGTTGATAGAGCTTGGAATTGGCCCACTGAGACTGTTATAGCTCAAATAAAGCCCTTCAAGATTGAAAAGTGAAAGCCCCATAGTTGAAGGAAGATAGCCTGAAAAGTCATTGCTGAAAAGTGAAAGTACTTTTGAAGTTGACACATTGAAGATGGAAGATGGGATGAAGCCAGATAAGGAATTGTATTGCACAATAAAAGTCTCGAGGTAAGTAAGATTGCCAAGCTCTTGTGGTAATTCACTTGCAAACATATAAAATGTGAATTTCAGGTTTTATTGTGCAAACTATTCTCTAATTATGATATAAGAATACTGATTTAAAATATTAAATCTAATTAAATGCATAGAAGAAAACAATTCTTTGTGAACATGAAAACCAATAGTGATTTTTCAACGTTGTAAACGTACCTGTCAAGTTATTTTCTGCAAGATCTACAAATTTCAAATAAGTGAGGTTGGCTCATAAAAGAGAATAATTGATTGAGAATATGAAAAATTAATGCATACATGAGTGGTATTTTGCAAAATGAAACTTTTCTACATGAAAGTTTTATTAGATAAAGAGGTTAACTTATTGATCACCGTTATTAAGTTGTACAAACAAGTCAAAAAATATCATACCTGTGAACTTGTTTGACCATAAAGTTAAGATCCTAAGCATGGTCAAACTGCCAATTTCACTTGGTATGTTGCCGTTGAAATGGTTCATGGCTAAGCGAAGGTCCTCAAGTTCACTACACTTGTATATACTTCATGGGATTTGCCCATAAAGTTGATTTGATGAGAGAAAGAGTGATTTAAGCTTTGGCATGTTATTGTTGCATATATAATCTGAAAGCTCACCTGATAGATTATTAAATTTGAGAATAATTGCTCTCATGGAAGATACATTGAAGAGACCATATGGTATGGGGCTTGTTAAAATATTATCCTCCAAATTTATACTTTTCAGGAAAGACAAATTGCCCATCTCTTGTGGAACATCCCCATCAAGAAAATTGTGCCCATGTCTAAAGTTTGCAGCTTTGAAGCATTGAATAAAGTTGTAGGGATGTCACTTGAGAAGAAGTTATTATTCAGATATATATGTTGAAGTTCAAGTAACGTTCCAAGCCGTGATGTTATTTCTCTAGTGAAGAAGTTAACTCCAACATTGATATCTTTCAAAAGTTGCAAATTAGACAACTTATTTGGTAAGAAACCCGTGATATTGTTGAAGCTTATGTCTAAAGATTGAAGAAATGTTAAATTTCCAAGATGAGGAGCAATAGTTTCTCCAAGCTTGAAAAGAGAAACATTTAGAGCCGTAACCCGCTGGTGTTTGTTGCCACAAAAGACGCCAATCCAGTAACAAAAGGATGTATTACCAGATCAATTCGTAGTTAAAATACCATAAGGGTCTGAAGTGATGGTATTTTGGAAGGCCAACAGTGCATATCAATCTGTGGTAGAATTGAAAAATGTTGTGGCAGAACAAAGTGTACTGCTGTGTAATAACAATGCCGCAAGAACAAAAAGAAAGTAAGAATTCTCCATTCAATAGTTACTTCTTATCGAATTTGTGTAGATGCCAAGGGAGGCATGCATTGATGCATGGTTTAGTGGGTATATATAAAGAAGCTGAAGGGAAGAAATTTATCACCAACGCATTGGAAGTCTCTGTTTCTTGAGTTGTTGCAAGCAAAAAGGCCAACCTAGTTAACACTTACAATGCAGAAAATTTTATGTGATATTAAGGATAGTTGATAGATTTAAGTGGAGTTTCCTGTCCATGAGCATTAAGGACTTTGAATGGGTCATCATATGGCACTTCAGTTCTTCTTTCATCACTTTGGCTGCCTTCATGAATCTTCTTTTCTTCTGGCTTTTATGTGAGTATATTGTGTCATTTCTTGTGTGGCCAGAAGACTAAGACCTCTAAGTCAATTAGTGTCTCTTCTCTTCTTTAAGTCTACCCACCAGCCTAACCATCATATTGTGAGATAAGTAGCTTATTGTCACTGTTAGTGAGATTCTGCCTATGCATGACTTTAGGGGCTCATTTGTTTTGAATGATGTGATTAAAAGTGATATATAAGCAAATTGATACATTTTAAGCCCATTAGGTAGAATATTTTAATTTTTTGTTTGGTTGGTAAGATTAATATGTCAATAAATTAAAATATAATATATAAATTTATTATTATATCATTTATATTTTTCAATAAATTTTTCACAATTTCCTCATTTTTTCCCATTCTTAGCAATATGGTTTAAGTGCAAATAAGATTAAAAATAGGCCCTATTAGATTTTTGTTATTCTTATCACACCTAATCAGGCATTTCCCCCCTTTGATCTATTTTCCAAAAGCAACAAGAAATAATATTAGACTTAGAATTTATCAAGGTCTTTTATCAATTAAAGCATATATTAAAAGATGCTTAATTAGATATGTATCGCGCCTAACCAAGCCAAGCAAATAAGGCCTAGATATCCATATTGTAATAATTACCAAGCACTCTAATCTGAGTTGGTTGCTTAAGTTAATAAAAAAATTTTAAATATGAAAATTCAAGATGGTGGGAAAAGAAAATTTTAAATCTTCACCAATGCATTAAGTTCCAATTTTCTTGTCAAAAGTTTTATTTATTTATTTATTTTTATCTTTCGACATCTTTGATTTATGAAAATGGTACGTGGTCACTTGAAAGTCAATTTTGCTTAGAATCCTTTGCTTACAAAAGGTTTGATTTTGTTTAGTTGGACCCTTTCTTCTTCAGCCCGCCATCAAGATTTATTGAACTTTGTAACAGGATAAGAATAAATGCTTAAATTCTTGTTCAATATTTTCTTTTCTGCAAGATGAGAGGAAGCTAATCATGGTTTTCATCCATTTTGCTAGATTTTGAACCTTCAAAAGCTTATTTCAGATGGAAATCCTGAATTTCAAAAGCTAGATCCACATTTTGGACTGATGAAACAGATTGTTTAGAACACTAAACTGAAATTGCTGATCGAGTGGGTCGCCAATGACTTAGTATTTCTCTTATTTTTCAAGTCTTTTCTTGGTTGATTTTTCCACCAAAAGTCAAAGGACAGCTGTTTTTCTACTTGGGAAATATGGTCAAGCATGTCAACTTAGCTGGAACCTTAGAGGTCAATCCTTTTCCTTGACTGGATCACATGACTAAGAGCATAAGCAAGTAAGTGGAGTGTAGGTTTTGCAAGTTAATCTTTTTCACTAAGTGAAGTTCGCATTCTGCATTTGCCCCATATAAACATTAGATCACGATACAAGGCATAGTTCAAGCAAAAGACTTTATAAACTGTCCTCAAATGAAAAACAGAGTAGGGGTTCCTCTCATTCATTTCACAAAGTAATCCGAAAAAGGAGTTTTTATGATATATATATATATATACACACACATCACAATGTAACATAACATAATTTAATATATTATACAACATTAATATAATAACATAATTTATTGCTACACAGATTTATATACTCGAAAGAATATGTTCTTTATCACATTACTTGAGATTGGAAATAATATTGTCATTGTAGAATAGAAAAGAAATTTTATTAAAAATGAAAAAAGAAAGTAAAAGCAACTTTGTTCTCCAGTATGGCAATATCAGAAATCATTTATTTATTGCGGCATTATGTTGCTTGCTAGAAATTGGGCTTTGGTCTTTTGTAGAGACACCAATGTTTGTATCATGTTAATTCTTTCTTCGGGTGCAACGGCCAAACATTCCATATCCAACTGAAAAATAGATGTGGCACATCGCCCTTTTGTAGAGATTTTGATCTTCTCTAGGCAGCAAACCAGGGGCCATAAATTCAATACTGCATTTTTCTTTAATGCTTCACTCACCCAGTCTTTTAAGCTCATTTCTTCACTAACATATCATCTGTCGGCCTTTGTCTTGTAAATATCTCCAGCAACATTATGTCATAACTATAAACATCCCCATTCCTTAACACTTTCCCATCCGATCCACACTCTAATTCATGCAACAGATAAACCTGTTGGCCTGGCGGCAAGCTGGAGGCCATTTATGTTGCTGAGGACGGCAGAGGAATCAATAGCACCACCAGCTTTCCATATGGGAGAATTCCATGACTATTGTGGATTTGAGGCATATAGTTTTTTGAGCCTGGAGATACATCATCGGCTATAATGGTAATAGCTGAGAAAAAGATGAGGAGTAGGAACAAATTCAACGATGATAACATCAGTTCTCTCTTTCTTTTCCTCCTCTCTTCAGGCTGATATCTAAGTATGAGAAACCAAGAAAATAAGCAACAAAACAATCACAATAATGAATTAACTGCAAGAAAACAATAGATTGTTTTTGTATCGGCAAAAGATCTATCTTTTGGAATGGCAGTAAAATAAGGGTACCCCTAGTGTTCCACCTACATAAGTAGAAAAAAGGTATAATTATTGGACCTTTTATTTCAGCCCACCATCAAGATTTATCAACTTTGTAACAGGAGAGCAGTAAATGCTTGAAGCTTATTCAATATTTTCCTTTCTGAAAAAGATAAGAGGGTGCCTAGTCATGGTTTTCATACACTAGAAAATGAAAAGTGAAAGCAACCAGTATGGCAGTATCAGAAACAATCTATTCTTGATGCATTCTATTGCTTGCTAGAAAGTGGGCTTTGATCTTCTGCAGAGCTGCCACTGTTTCTATCATATTGATTCTTTCCTTGGGCGAAACTGCTAAACATTTCATTGCCAGACCAAAAATAGATGCCACACATTGCTCCTTTGCTGAAAAATGTTGATCTTCTCTTGCTAGCAAACCAGGGGCCACAACTTCAGGTATTGCATTTTCTTGTAATGCTTCACTCACCCTATCCTTTAAGCTCATTTCTTCACTAAACATATCATCTGTTGGCTTCTTCCTTGTAAAAATCTCCAGCAACAATATGCCATAACTGTAAACATCCCCATTTGTCGACACTTTCCCTTCCAATCCATACTCTAATTCATTTAATAGATATTCATCATTAGAGGATCAGCTCATAGAATTCAATTTTTGAGATAAATAGAACATATAAAGAGAAATTGGAATTTAAGAATTTCAACATTAAACATCACCTGGTGCTGTATAACCTATAGTTGCCAAGGTTTTAGTTTGAATCACAACTTCCCCTTCATCAAAGAGCTTGGAAATACCAAAATCACCAACATGAGCAGTCATGTCTTCACCCAGCAACACATTATTTGGCTTAATATCACAGTGAACAACCGGGAATATATGGCCATGATGAAGATATTCCAAGGCCAATGCAACGTCTGTCACAATTTTCAGTCTTTCCATCATATTTAGATAATAGTTGTCTGAATATAACCATTTCTCGAGGCTCCCATTTGGCATGTATGCAAGAACCAAGGCTTTGAATTCTACATTACTACAACAACCAATTATTCGAACTAAGTTTCTATGTCGAATGGTGCTCAATATTTCACTTTCAGTATCAAAGCTTTTGGCAGCTCCCTCTAACTGCAAATTGAAGACTTTTACTGCAACATTTAATCCATCAGAAAGTGTCCCTCTAAATACGGAACCAAAGCTTCCTCTTCCAAGTAGGTTGGTTTCACTAAAGTCACTTGTTCCTTGTACAAGTTCTCTATATGAAATTCTTCTCCAAGCAATGCCTAATGAAATTTCAGCTGGGGCCGACAATGGTATTTTGCAATGTGTTCTTCTTCTTATGAGCATAACTACGACAACCACTAGGATGATGGCTGAAATAACTAGGGGCACCATGTACTTGATCAACAAAACAACTTTCTTTGGTCTTGATCTTGGAAGATTTTCAAGGCAATGAGGAACTTGAAATCTTGTTGCACCACAAAGTGCAAAGTTGTGAGCAAATGATTGAGCAGTGAAGTTGATAAAAGGCCCTCCAGTGGGAATCTCTCCTTCCAATCTATTGTAAGACACATTAAGATTTTGAAGATAGCGGAGGCCTTCTAGAGACTTTGGGATCACTCCAGAAAGATTATTATTTGATAAATCTAATGTCATCAAACCTTTTAGATTTCCCAAGGATTGGAGGATAAATCCTTCAAACTTATTATTTGCCAAAGATAGGATTTCTAGTGATTGACAGCCATCAATTGAGCTTGGAATATCACCCAAAAACTGATTAAAGGATAAGTCCAGTTGGTTAATTGCCTTCAAACTTCCAATCTCGTATGAAAGTTGACCACTCAAATTGTTTGAGGACAAGCTTAGAGTCACTAGGTCTCTAAGATTCCAAAGGTTGGAAGGTACGGTGGAATTTAGCTTGTTTGAGTCTAAGTAGACGACTCTTAAAGATCTAAGTTCACCTAGGCATTGGGGTATTGGACCTGTGAGCATATTGTTACTCAGGTACAGTTCCCCTAAATTACTCATCTGGCAAAAATGGGGAGGGATATACCCCTCCAGCTGATTGTCATTAAGATATATTATCTGGAGATGTTTTAATTTTCCAAGTGTTGTTGGAACGAACCCTGCCAGCTCATTTCTATAAAGATATAAGCTTAGCAAACTGCTCAAGTTTCCAATCTCAGAGGGAATGCCACCCCTCATATTGCATTGACCTGCCATAAATATCTCTAGAGAGGTGGATAAATTCCCAATTGAAGATGGGAAAATACCATTCAGTGATGGATTTTCTGATATTACCAATGCTTTCAAATGTTGGCAATCAGATAACCAAGAGAGAAATGTGAAATCTCCCGTCAAACTGTTTTCCCTAATATTAAGGATCTTCAAGAGTCTTAAATTACCAAAGTTGAGTATTGAGCCACCAAATGAATTGTTGCCTATATCTAGGATAGTAAGCTTAGAAGCATTGGTGATAGAGCTTGGAATTGGTCCAATGAGTTTGTTACTACTCAAATAAAGCTCTTCCAGATTGAAATGTGAATCAATTCTCATAGTTGAAGGAAGACTGCCTGAAAAGTTATTGAACGAAAGTGAAAGAAACTTCATTGTTGATATGTTGAAGATGGAAGATGGGATAGAGCCAGATAAGGCATTGAATGCCACATTGAATTCATTGAGGTGAGCCAAATTGGTAATCTCTTGTGGTAATTCACCTGCACCAAAAAATAACATAAAGTGAATTAATACCAAAAATAATGTTATATTAGTGATAAAATAATAAGTGACAATATAAAACTTGTTACTAATGATATGTATCAAGTAATAATAATTTTTATTTTGTCAATATTAATATTTTTTAGGTTATAATAATTTTTGTTTTGTCACAATATGACTCATTAGTTGCAAAAACTAATGTTTTAAGTTATCACTATTAACAATTAGTAACAGCCTAGTGACAAATAAAGTTTACCACTATAATTTGTGACAAGATTATATTGTTACAAAGTTGTCACCCAAGGGGTGTCACTAATTGTCAATGACGAAAACTTAAACACTATTATTGTCACTATTTAGTTTGTAAAAATCATTAAGGTGACTAAACAAAATCTTTTGTACTTCATGTATATAATTAGTCACAACTTTTGTATTGTCACCATTATTCTGTCACTAATTTATCTTCTTCTTTTTTTTGTAGTGTAATTCTAAATGTTATTTTGCAAAGTACAGTTCTCTAGTTATTATGATAAAAAAAATATTGATTTTGGAATATTATTAAATCTAATTAAAGCATGAGATAAAACCAATAATCAAGCAATGTAATGTAATTTTCGAACAATATTGACCTTTTAGTTATATTAATTTTTGAGACAATCAATTCATTAACAAAGATTTAACTACTTACTTCTTATTATTATCATGTATATATGACATTAAACTTGAATGAAACATAAAAAATATTATTATGAGATTTTCAACCGCAATTTTTTACTTGAGTTAAATTTATATTAAAAATTAGCACTAATTAATTGATCAATCTCTGATTAGAGATCTCAAATTCTGGAATAATATTTTTTTCCTAATTAATATATCACATTGAGATGGATTTCTTTCTTAATAAAGTGACTTGAAAGAAGTTGCCTTACATTGAAAGAAAAACTTAGTAAGCAAACGAAAGTATTTGACTTGTGGCCTTAGTAATATTAACACCTATGTTTGGTATTTGACAAAAAGTAATACACTTGTTTTCAAGCACATGTCAAGTTGTTATTATCTAGGATACAAAAGTAATTCCTAGTACAAGGGTTCTTAGCCTCAATCATTGATGATATTTTTAGGGTTTAATTAACTAGTTAATTAGGTTTAATACAAAAATATGTTTGGTATGCTTCCTCATGCACTTGGATGGACGATCATAAATATTAGTTGATTCAGAAAAATAAATTAGGAATTACAAAGGTAATGTTTGGATATGAATTATGTGTTTTGGATTATATGTTTTGAGAGAATATGGTTGGAAAATGTGAAATTTGTATTGGAGAATGTGATATATATATATATATATATGTTTGTTTATATTTTGGGAATAGTAAGAAAATTATTTCGAAGAATTTTGGTATATTTTTTTATATTTTGAGAAGAGACAAATTCTACTATAACAATCAAATTAATGTTTTTTTATTGAATTTTTGGAGTGAAAATAGAATTAAATAATATTTTTATTGTAAAAATAATAATAAAATATATAATATGTAGATGATTAGATACGATTTTTTAATTGTAAAAATAATGACAAAATATTATGATATGTATATGTATGTGTATGGGGTTTTTGGTAATAAGTTAATTGATTTGAAGGGGTGTTTTGGGATTAATGGTGATTGTTTTGGAATAAAAGTAAACTATATGTTTGATTACATTTTGGGAAAACAAAATTGTTTTCTTTGTTTTCCCAAGATGTAACCAAACATAGCCAGAGTATTTGGCCATAGTTAGAAGATACCACAGAATAAAATATATAAAAGACGATAATTGTCTGCAAATATGAAAATCAAAGAGTTCTTTTTTGAGGTGTTAAACGTACCTATCAAGTTGTTCTCTTGAAGGAATAGAGCATTCAAATAAGTGAGATTTCCAACTTGCTTTGGTATGATACCTACAAGTTTGTTATTATGTAATAATATGATGCATAAACAAGAATAATTATTTGAGAATATGAAAAATGGGTATATGAATGGGATTTTACAAAATGAAACTTTCCTACATGAGGTTTTTAATAAATAAAAAGCTTAAGTACTTATTGATCACCATGCTAATTAAGTGAGATAATTTTCAAAAGTACTATTACAAAATTATGAAAAGAAATCAAAAAATAACATACCTGTGAGCTCGTTTAATGCTAGAGATAAGATCTTAAGCATGTTCAAACTCCCAATTTCACTTGGTATGCCACCATTAAAATGATTTATGGATAAGCGAAGGTCTCCAAGTTCCCTGCACCTGTATATATTTTGTGGGATTTGCCCATAAAACTGATTTTCTGAGAGGATGAGTGATTTGAGCTTTGGCATATTATTGTTGCATATATAATCAGGGAGGCTACCAGATAAATCATTAGATCTAAGAATAATTGTTCTCGTGGAAGATATATTGAAGATTCCATATGTTATGGAGCCTGTTAACATATTGTGCTCCAAATTTATGGTTATTAAGGAAGATAAATTGCCTATCTCCAGTGGAATTCTCCCATCAAGAAAATTGTACCCCATATCTATAGTTTGTAGCTTTGAAGTATTGAATAAAGATAAAGGGATATTGCCTGAGAAGGAGTTGTTATTCAGATGTATATGTTGAAGTTTAGGTAATGTTCCAAGACACAATGGTATTTTCCCTGTGAAGAAGTTAAATCCCGCATTGAACTCTTTCAAACGTCGCAAATTAGACAGCTCCTCTGGTACAGAGCCTGTGAAATCATTGAAGCTTATGTCTAAAGATTGAAGAAATGTTAAATTTCCAAGATGAGGAGTAATAGTTCCTCCAAGCTTGAAATGAGAAAAATTTAGAGCCGTAACCCTCTGGTGTTTGGTGCCACAAGAGATACCACTCCAATAACAAATGGATGTGTTGCTGGACCAACTCCTAGTTAAAATACCATGAGGGTCTGAAATGATGGTGTTTTTGAAGGCAAATAGTGCATATTGATCTGTGGTGAAATTGAAAAATGTTGTGGCTAAACAAAGTGTAATGCCATGTAATAACAATGGCACAAGAACAAAAAGAAAGCAAGAATTCTCCATTCAATAGGTACTTCTTATCGAGAATCCGGGTAGTTGCTAAGGGAGGTACACATTAATGCATGGTTTAGTGGATATATAAAGAAAGTTGAAGGGAAGTCACTTATCTCCAACACATTGGAAGTCTCCTCTATATACTGCGTGATTGCAGGCAAAAGGACCAAAAGTGGCCATCTGCCCCATGAAAGTCCAAGGAGGAGAAAAAGAGTATACCTCGGTGTGCCAGACATCTCCTTTATTCCGCCGAGACATTGATGTCCACTTGGAGAAAAGGATCCTTGGGCACAATGTCCAAAATTTTTATGTCACATTAGTGATGATAGATATAAGTGCACCTTCTTGTCCATGAGCATTCATGACTTTGAATAGAACATATGGCATTTCAATTCCTTCTTTCATATGGAAGCCTCCTTGAGCTTTCCTTTCCTTTGTTCTGGATTTTATGCGAGTTGCATTATTTCTTATGTGACCAGAAGACTTGGACCTCAAAGTCAATTGATGTGTTTTCTCTTCTTTAATTCCTAACCACCAGCTTAAATTATTGGAGGGGCCCTAGACTTTCGATAATGAGATAAGTAGGTTATTGTCAATTATTGAACTTTTTGTGTGACAAAAATCAGATATAGTAACAAATTATTGGTAAAATGGCATAGTAATGAAGAAAAACATATTACCCGAATCAATGAGTGGTGTAGATCCTCTATTCCATATTTTGTTTGAACATCTCCAATTCCATTTCCTAACTGGAGGAGCAATTATCAAACATCTAGTTTGTAGTCTAGTTTAAGAGGTGTACTAAAATTCTTCTATGTCTCAACAGTGATTTGATATTGAGTTATGAGTTAACTCAACCATTATTTATTATACATTCTACATAAATTCAGTCAAATATATGATTACATGCACTATTAATCTACTCGAATCCATTTAAGGGGGTTGCGCTAACTTAGAAGGTATTTGGATGAATTTACAAGTTCTGAAAAATATCTTATAAAATGTTTGAAAGCTTATAAAATACTATAATAGGTTTGGAAATTTACAAATATTAAAAAACAATCTTATAAGCTCACAAAATAGTATGGAGTTTCTAACTTACAGTTCTTATATGATAAAATCTTATAATCTCTTTTAAAAAAGTAAGAAATTTCTAATTTATTTTTAAATTAGACTTAATAAACTCCTATACTTTTAACTATGTTCATTATAAAATTATTATTACCAATATCTTATAAGCTTCAGAATCTTATATTATCCAAAAACTTCAAGAGCTTATTTTTAAAATAAGATTTTGCAATTTATAAGCTCCAAACACATCTTACAAAATATAGGAACTTATAAAATATTTTAAGTAAGCTTAAACAAACACCCTCTTAGTGTTTTCTTACTTTCTAGTCTTTTTCTTGGTTGATTGTTCAACCAAGAGACAGATGACTATTGTTTTTCCACATGGGAATAGTCGAGTTTTCCAAGATTGGAGCCTAATTCTTTTTCTGGAGTGGACCACATGACTAAGAGCATAAACAACTGGAACCAAATTGAGTGCAGGTTTTTCAAGTCAATTTTTTCCACTAACTTTTAAGTACTGAAGTTCATATTCTGCAGATATACTCCATACATGCATTAGATGATAATACAAAGCATACTCCAGGCAAAGACTTTATTAACTGTCCCAAAAGAAAAACAAAGTAGAGGTTCCTCTTATTCATCTCACAGAGTAGTCTGAGAAATGGTTTTTATAGTGTGTGTGTGTATATATATATATATCACAACATAACATAATATAATATAATATAATATAATACAACATATAACATAATTATATAACAACAAATTAACATAATATATTGTTACACAGATTTATATACTCGAAAGAACATGTTCTGTTTCAGTGGAGACAATATTATCATCATAAAACAGAAGAGAAATTTTATTGTCTTAAACAAAAATGAAAAATGAAAAGTAAAAGCAACTCTATTCTCCAGTATAGCAGTATCAGAAATCATCTACCTGTGTTGCAGGATGTTGCTCGCTGGGAAGTGGGCTTTGATCTTTTGCAGAGCAGCCACTGTTTCTATCATGTTGATTCTTTCATCGGGTGCAATGGCTAAACATTCCATTGCCAACTGAAAAATAGATGCGACACATTGCTTCTTTGCAGTGAAATTTTGATCTTCTCTAGATGGCAAACCAGGGGACACAACTTCAATTACTGCATTTTCCTCTAATGCTTTACTCACCTAGTCTTTTAAGCACATTTCTCCACTAAACATATCGTCTGTCGGCTTTTTCCTTGTAAATATCTCCAGCAACATTATGCCATAACTATAAACATCCCCATTCATGGACACTTTCCCTTCCGATCCATACTCTAATTCATGCAACAGACATTCATTATTAGAGGATTAGTTCTAGAGATGATAATGGGGCAGAATTGGGATGGGTTTGTCAAAACTCAGGGCCAGTCCCATCAAAATTTTTAAAGATTCAAGACACTTCCTATCCTAAACCTGAATCTTAGCTGGTTGAACCCATTAGATCCATTTTGTATGTTTAAAAATAAAAATAAAAAAAATATTTTTAAAAAATGATAATATCACCATAATTTTCTAAATATGAGAAATATTATTATTAACAAAAAAATAGCCATTTAGATATTTATATATGCATGTTTTCATTTTCAAAAAATTATAAATTGCAAAATTTATTGCTACTTTATAATTTATATGCATATCCAATGCATAAACTATTGTAATGGTAGTATTATGACTTTTATATAAAACTTTGGGTTTAAAAATTATAACCCAAGACCCACCCTAAACCAGTTTATACTTTCAAAATCCACCCAAAGCAGAATAGGTCTAGGGCAAGTAGAGATTTTACTAAGACCTATTGTAATCCATAATTAGTTCATACAAATTAAATTTTGAGAATTAGATAAAATAGAAGTAACATATAAAAGAAACATTTAAAGAGAAATCGAAATTCAATATTTTCAATATTAAACCTTACGAGGTGCTGTGTAACCAATCGTCGCCAAGGTTTTCGTTCGAATCACAACCTCCCCTTCGTCAAAGAACTTGGAAATGCCAAAATCTCCAACATGAGCTACCATATCTTCATCAAGCAACACATTACTTGGCTTCATATCACAATGGACAATAGGAAATGTATGGCCATGATGAAGATATTCCAAGGCCAATGCAACATCTATTGCTATTTTTAGTCTTTTCATCATATTTAGATTATAGTTGTCAGAATATAACCATTTCTCCAAACTCCCATTTGGCATGTATACAAGAATAAGAGCTTTAAATTATGTTTTACTGCAACAAGCAATCACTCGAATTAAGTTTCTATGTCGAATAGTGCTCAGTATTTCACTTTCAGTATCAAAGCTTTTGATAGCTCCTTCTAACTGCAAGTTGAAGACTTTTACTGCAACATTTAACCCATCTGAAAGTGTCCCTTTAAATACTAAACCAAAGCTTCCTCTTTCAAGTAGGTTGGCTTCACTAAAGGCATTTGTTCCTCATTCAAGTTTCTTATATGAAATTCTTCTCCGAGGAATACCTACTAAATTATCAAGTGGGACCAAGGGTGGTATTTTGTTCTTTTTTCGCCTCCTTATCAGCATAAGTACGATGATCACTAGAACAATAGCCAAAACAACTAGAGGCACAATATACTTTATTAATGAAACAACTTTTCTTGGTTTTGATTTTGTAAGGTTCTTGGGGAAAGGATAAACTTGAAATCTTGTTGCACCACAAAGAGAAAAATTGTGAACAAATGATTGTGCAATGAAGTTAACAAAAGGTCCCCCAATAGGAATTTCTCCACCTAATTTGTTGTAAGACACATTAAGATATTGAAGATAACAGAGATTCTCCAAAGACTTTTAAATCATTCCAAAAAGATTATTATTAGATAGATCCAATGATTTCAAGTTTATGACATTTCCCAAGGATTGAGGAATAGGACCTTCAAATTTATTATGTGCCAAAGATAGAAACTCTATCAATTGGGAACTGCCAATTGAGCTTAGAACTTCACCAGAAAATTGATTAAAGGATAAATCTAATAGGTTGATTACCTTCAAACTTGCAATCTCAGATGAAAGTTGGCCACTCAAATAGTTTGAGGACAATTTCAGACCGAGAAGGTCTCTAAGATTCCAAAAGGTAGAGGGTATGGTGGAATTCAACTTGTTCTAGTCTAAGTAGACATTTCTTAAGGATTTAAGTTCACCAAAGCAATCAAGAATTGGACCTATGAGCAAATTGTGACTTAGGTATAAGTCTCCTAAATTAGTCATCCGACAAAAAAGTAGAGAAATAGGCCCATGCAATAGATTTCTATCAAAACCTATTCCTTGTAGTTGCTTTAATTTCCCAAGTGCTAGTGGGATGAACCCTGTCAACTCATCGTCTTCAATACTTAAGGTAAGCAAACTGCTCAAGTTTCCAATTTCAGGAGGAATTGATCCCTTTATGTTGCAATGACTTGCCAAAAAGCGCTTAAGAGATGTGGATAAGTTCCCAATTGAAGCTGGGAGAATGCCTCTTAATGGATTTTCTTGTATTAACAAGTCTTGTAGATATTGGCAATTAGATAGTGAAGAGAGAAATGTGAAATCTCCTGTGAAATTATTTCCCCATATTCGAATGGACTTTAAGAGTTTTAAGTCACCAAAGTTGGGCATAAAGCCACTAAGTGAGTTGTTGGCCATCTCAATTTGAGTAAGCTTAGAAGCATTGGTGATAGATGTTGGAATTGGCCCACTGAGTTTGTTATCATCCAAAATAAGCAATTCAAGATTGGAATGTGGATTAGTCCCTATAGTTGAAGGAAGACTACCAAAGAATTGATTCATTGAAAATCCTCTAGCCTTTAGGGTTGATATGTTGAAAGTGGAAGATGGGATGGAGCTAGACAAGAAATTAACGTCCACAAAGAATACCTCGAGGTAGGCCAAATGGATTAGATCTTGTGGTAATTCACCTACAAACATACATAGTGTGAACTTAGAATATCAATTATGACATGAGATTATCAATTTTAGAATATTATTAAGTCTAATTAAAGCAATATATTAATGAGACAACACTAATAAGCAAGCACTATAATATAATTTTCAAATGTTATCAATCTCTTCAGATATATTAATTATTGAGATTATCAATTCAATAATAAAGAATTAACTAGAGAATGAGGACAATAGTAAATATCTCTGTAATTAGGAAACTTATGTAAGTTTATTTGAAAAATTGTTAAACTTATTTAAAAAATTTGATAAACTTCTAATTTTATAAGATATTTTTGGAACTAATAAAATGTTATATCTAATATTAAAAAGCTCTTAAAATATTTAGATAAAATAAGATTTTAAAGCTTATGAGGTACAAGCAATAATAATTTTATAATTAACATGGTTAAAATTAAAGGAGTTTCTTAAAATTTTAAAAGCAAGTTAGGAACTCCATATTTGTTTGAATAGGCTTATAAGATTCTAAGCATCTTATTTTTAAAGTTTATAAATTGATTTCTTCAGAGCTTTAATAAATATTTTATGACATCTTACAAGTTCATAAATATTTTATAAAATATTATAAAGAGCCTATAACCCCAACCAAGCACCCTCTTAAGTTATAATACCTACAAGTTTGCTATCATACAATAAGATATGTTGAAGAGAATAATTGTTTGCAAATATGGAAACCAGAGAGTGATTTTTTGAGTACTTAAGCACACATGCGAAGTTATTCATCTTAAGGTACAAATATCTAAAATGGGTGAGATTTTCAATTTGCTTTGGTACAACACCAGATGCATAAAAAAGAATAATTGTTTGAGAATATGAAAAGTGTGGATATGAGTTGATGTCCACAGAAGGTTGATAATAGAGCTTGGAAAAAAAGCTCAATTGAGTTTGTTATCCCCCAAGTAAAGCCCTTTTACTAAAAAGTAAAAGCCATATACATAATTGAAGGAATAGTACCAGAAAAGTGATTTGACGAAAGATCTACAAATTGCAAGGTTGATATGTTGAAGATGGAAGATGGGATGGAACCACAAAAGTCATTGTCATCTGCATACAATATCTCGAGGTAAGCCAGATTGCCAAGCTCTGGTGGCAATTTACCTACAAACATAGCATGAGTTTTGAATTTTATTGTGCAAACAATTCTCTAAGTATGATAACAAAGCATCAAATAACTCTCTTACATGAGGGTTTTATTAAATAAAGAGCTAGCTTTACTTATTGATCATCTTGCAAAGTAAGATTATTTTCAAGTAGTAGTGTTACTAAATTATATTACAAAATAATCATACCCGTCAACTCATTTGACCATAGAGATAAGATCCTAAGCATGCTCAAGCTCCCAATTTCACTTGATATGTCATCAGTGAAAAGATTTTTGGGTAAGCAAAGCTCCTCAAGTTCCCTACATTTGTATATATTTGGTGGAATTTGCCCATAAAGCTTATTTGACGCTAGATTGATCAATTTGAGCTTTGACATATTATTACATATGGCGTCTAGGAGCGCACATGATAGATTGTTATACCTGAGATTTATTTCCCTCATGGAAGATATATTGAAAATACCATATGGTATAGGGCCTGTCAACGTATTATACTCTAAATGTATAGTTTCTAAAGTAGATAAATTGGCTATCTCCTTTCGAATATTCCTAGCCAGAAATTGTACCCTATATTTAAAGTTTGTAGCTTTGAAGCATTGAATAAAGATGGAGGGATGTTGCCTGAGAAGGAGTTGTTATTCAAATGTACATGTTGAAGTTCGAATAAGGTTCCAAGCTATGATGGTATTTCTCCTGAGAAGAAGTTAACTCCCATGTTGATTACTTTCAAACGTCGCAGTTTAGATAATTCATATGGAATAGAACCTATGAGAAGGTTGAAGCTTATTTCAAAAGATCGAAAAAATGTTAAATTTTCAAGATCCAAAGCAATATTTCCTCCGAGCTTGAAGTGAGAAAAATTTAGAGTTGTAACCCTCAAGTTCTTGGTTCCACAAGAGATGCCAATCCAATAACAAATGGGTGTGTTGCTGGACCAATTTTTGATTAAAATATCATAAGGATCTGAAGTGATGGAATTTTTGAAGGCGAGTAATGCGTGTTGTTCTGTAGTATAATTAAAAAATATTTTGGCTGAACAAAGTGTAATGTTGTTTAATAATAGTAGTGTGAGAGCAAAGAAAAAACAAGAATTACCCATTCCAAATAGGTACTTCTTATAGAATTTGGGTAGTTGCTAAGGGAGGTGCACTGATGTATGGTTTAGTGGGCATATATATACATATATAAAGAAACTTGAAGGGAAGATACTTATCTCCCGCAAATTGGAAGTCTCTGTCTGCACATTGAATGGTTGCAGGCAAAAAGACCAACACACTATAGAAAAATTTTATGCCACGTTAATGATGATAGATTTAGATGCATCTTCCTATCCACGAGCATTCACGACTATGAATGAGTCATCCTGTGGCACCTCAGTTCCTTCTTTCATGTGGTAACCTCCATAAGCCTTCTTTTGTTCTGGATTTTATGCGGATGTCGCATTATTTCCTGAATGTGACTAGAAGACTTTGACCTGATCAAAGCCAATAGATGTCTTTTCCCTTCTTTAATTACCAACCACCACCCTAAATTATTGGAGGGTGGATTATGAGACAAGTAGTTTATTGTCGTTTGTTGAATTTTTTGTGGGCCAAAAAATCAGATATGTTGTGTTATCACATTAGTTAAACAACTGAGCAGTAATTTTTTTATTATAGTTTTGAACAATCATCACATTTAAAGCTAGTTATTTAAATGAATTAAACAGAAGATCCATTCTTTGGTCGACATGATAACAAAATCATTGGTAAAATAGCATAGTTATAATGAAGAAAATATATTAGCCGTACCATTGGGATCTTTTCTTCTGTTCGGAATAGCTTCTGTTATATGCTTTCTGGAATCTATCTTGATTATTAATATATGATCCTACAAAAATTTAAACCTCTTATTGATATTTATAGTCATTAGAATAAGATTCTCTGCTTTAATGTCATAATCTAAATATTAAAAATAGCGTGTTTCAATTACAAGCAGACTGCCAATCCATGGGCAGTTAGGTTGTGCAGAACTTTTGACTTAAAAACGCATTTGCGACTTTACATGCGAGTAAAAGGTCCAATGGTCGATCATCTCTCTCACACACACACACTCACACACTGGCAATCAGCAGATATATGCTCCAATGGAAATTCCGTCGGCTGCCCCGAATTCTTCATCAGCTTCCTCGAACCATGGAAATCGTCGAGGCCCATTGCGGTACTTGTACTGTAGCTGCTTCCGACGCTGCTGTCGCTGCTTCTGCTGCTTCTATTCCTTCCCCTAAGATATTCTTGTAAATATAAGTAACTTTTTCTGTTCCGGATTTTTTCTTTTTTCTTTTTTTGGCTTGATATGGGTTTTCTTGATTTCAATTTCTTGTGTTTTTCTTGAATGATTTGGTGTGGATACGTCTATGGTTTAGAATAAATAATTATATCTTACTGAAGCCTTTATGATTGTTTTAGAAATTGATGTATTGTGATTTCTTGCTCATGAATTAAAGAGGGTGAAAGAATGAAAAAGGGAAGCCAAGTTTTGAACTTTCTAAAGGTGTTTGATGTACTTGAGAAGCGAGAACTTATTTGTTGAAAATTAGTCGAAAGTTAAACTGAAATCAGTTAGTAGGATTGAAATTTTTTAGTGAGTAGCTAGTTTTCTGTTGGATTAAGTTTATACTCTATCAAGAGCGGTAGGATCCAGTAATAATCTTTAGAGGGTGAACAGTTTTTGAATATCAAATGGAGCTCCCATAAAGTAATTTTAATGTGGCCGATTTCCCCATTTTTGTGATCAGTTTTGCTGCACCAACCACTGCTCAAACTAATTGTCCACCCTTTACAAGTACATTTTCTATATTTTATATGGCCGTACCTAAGGGCATGTTGCTTGGTCTAATGTTTGAAAAGGAAATTGTGACTAATTTTTGCTGCTTCAAGACTGTTCAGTTGTGGGAAATTACTGGCATGGAAAATCAGTAGGCAGCAGTCTTGGTGCACAAAATTGCTCTACCACATGTCTTGTTAGGCCATAAAGGTTTGTCCTTCTATCCTTCATTTTAGTTGGTATGTTATTACCCTGCTGCTGCAGATATCCCCTGCTTTTTATTCTTTATTCTTTTATTCAAAGAACTTTGATAGTACCGATTCAGAATATTCATGGGTTACATTCTCAGTTTTATGTATCTCATATGTGTTACATGTTCCTTCTATTTCTCCAAGCAAAGCTCTTTCGCATCATAATGTCTATTGTGTCAACTTGGCCTTTCAAAAGATATGAACTCCTTATGGAACGACTTAATCAGGGGTGATTCGGGTTTTTTCATAGACTCAAGTAAATCCATGCTTTTTTCTTGGCCTTTCTCTAGTCTTTATTTTAGCCGATTTGCCTGGTTGGGAATCGGCCCTCTAATATTACAGATCCGAAGAGAAAACTGAACAGGATCAGCAACAAGTAATTGAGGTACTACTTGAAAGACGCCACCAAACTCAAAAGAGCATTGACCTCAGCCTGTCTAAGGAAATGGAATCAGGGATTATCTGTATATATTCTGATGATAAACTAATGATCACCACTCTGAGTGTGCTCATATGTTTCCTGTTTAATATTAGGACTTGAGATTATTCCAGGGATTTTATATGTTTAGCTAAAATATATATTGTTCATTTCTTCTCTATTTTAGGAGTCTTAGTTTGAAGGAAACACATATCGAAGAGCATTACAGAATTGACTCTCAATCCACATCAAATTCTTGAATTCAGACCACAGCTGAGAAACTCTACTTGAAATCTATTTTGGTGTTTAAATCTATAATCTTTGCTGTGGTTCTCTCATCTGGCAATTTTACTCAGAAGCCCTCATAATTTCTTTTATTTAATTATACACAAGAACATCATGTTAACCTATTATGTTTCCACTTAGGATTGTTGCTGCAGGTTCTCTCGCCTCTTTTTGGTCTGATTTTAAATTCTCAGTACTGTTTAAAAAGATTAAGATTTGAAATATTATGAGATTGTGTCCGTATATTATTTTCGTGGCAGTTCTTTTATCGCTTGTTTATTTTGATATATGGGATAAAAGAGTGAAACATAAGATGCATTATTTAATGAATGATATGATTATTTATTCAACTATATGGTGCTTATTGTTATATGGTTAAAATGAGAGAGATCAAAATTCAAGTGATCCTTTTGTTTTATGTTGAGTGATTAATTGATCAAAATGACATTATCTCATGTTTATTTGTGTGATATTCAAGCTCAATCTTAACGAATTTCAAGTTTGCATGTGCGTGTATAAATATAAAAAAGAAAGAAAAAACCATCCTCCTATTTTATATTTGCTTTGATGCATTGACTAATTAATGTGATTAAATTACACGGTGTAAATTATCTAAAGTCACATTTTTTTTCTTTTAGCTTTCCCTTTTAACGTTTATCTTCTCTCCTTTATCTCCCTTTTTTCTCTTTCGTTTCTCCTTTCTATTCTCTCTTCTTTTCTTCTCCTTTACATTTTGCGTATGCTTTTTTCACCTTTTTTGCCTTTCTTATCTCATTTTTCTACCCGCATTTCTATCTCTTCTTTATTTGTATATTTATTGTTTTACTTTCTTTTTCGCACTTTCTTTTACATGACTGTGGGCATCAACCCAAATCGTTTGTACTTTCATATTGATGTGATTCATCCCCAACGAAAACCCTCAAGAAACCATGAAATGCGCATAGTTCAATGGGTTTGTGTCCCAACCAGATAGTCAAATGACTCGTAGTTGCAACTGTTGGATGAAAACACGTTAATAATTCTTATTCTTGCAACAGGGTAATTTTGTAAGAGCCATCAAGGGAACCCTATGAGCATCGCAATCGTTTGAAACCAGAGGAAGACAAACTCACCTCTATATTAGTGCGAAGACAAACACATCGTAGTTTTTCCTAAGACGGACATACAATTCACTCGAGCTTGATCTTTTAATCTTGTACTGTTGATCTACCTAAACTCCATCCCATTCTGAATTTATTTGATCCTAGTCCTAACCTTAGAGCTTGGTACATACAAATGGACTGATTAGATATTCTTAATTGATTACATAATGCGCTACGCCGTTGATTTTTTTCCCCGAAAGAAAACAAATGGAAATTGTACAAATTGAGTTGAGGATATTTTGGTTGGTGCAATATTACTGCAAGGACAAATAAGATACTTAAAAGAGATATTAAAAGACAAAATAAAAGCGATGCGCTCACAAGTCACAATTGTTCATCCCCCCGTCGAAGTCAAATCTCATCCCATCGACATGCCAGAACAACCCAACAACTGACACAAAAAATTGGATGAATCTTGACTATTTAATTTATCTAGACTAATTATTCATATTGTAAAAGGGGCCCTATTAAACAACCAAAAAAATTGATAAAATAAATTTGTATCCCTGGAAAAGGGTCTTCAACTATGGGTTAGTTGGAACACAAAATGTGTTGCCAAAACAACCAGCACCAGAGCATTATTTGCAGTTAATGTCCCTTGTTAACACTAATTGACTCTACAATTATGCATTTCTTTTAATCTTTTTTTATTAAGTAGTCTCATTTAAGAAAAGCCTCATGAATTTCCGGCGTGGGACAAAAAGCATGAGATCCGGTTAGCAGATTTATTATGTTACTGTTGCTGCCTTCCGCATTCTACCCCAGAAAGTGGGGGAAGAAAACGGCAGCAAGAGAATAGTCATCGTCTTGGAATTGATGAGAGAGATAGAGAGAGACAAACACACACACAAGGGTTTTTTTTAATTTTGCTATATGCATGCGTGTACATGAGATCAGTCGAGTTTTAACTCTCAAACATCATATTTATAAATATAAATATAAGGGTCATGTTATTGGATAATTAATTAATACACTTATAAAAATATAAATATAATATTGATGAGGAAAAATTGACACATAAAGTAAATTGTCTCAAAAATCATAATATATTTGGAATGCTATAAGGATTTGTGTCTTTTTCCATTCGGATGGAATGATCGGACTTAATGACTTGTGTGACCCAAAAACATAATCATTAAATCAATATATATGGCAGTAATATCTTCTTTTAACTAATGTATGTGATGTATAATATTAGATCACCATGACCATTAACTATAAATACTTCTGTCATTTTACAAAGAAAAGATTGAATCATCATTTCACGTAAGAGCCATCAAACCTTGAGCAAGATCCAATCGCATTGAACTCGCGTGCATATTTTAAGGAGTTACACCTTGAAATTGAAACAATTCAACCTAACTTAATCCCTTGAATATTTGATCTCAATTTATCTATATTTTTTATGTTGATCATTCTGACCAATTGATATGTACAAATATAGTGATGATGTAATTAATTTGTATCAAAAATCTTCTTTGATCAATTAATCAATTACAAAAGAATTGTATAGTTTTCGAGTTGACAAAACTTTAATCATTGAACCCATTTCTTTCCAAGAAAAATCTTCTTTGATCAATTAATCAATTACAAAAGAATTGTAAAATTTTCGAGTTGACAAAACTTTAATCATCAAACCCATTTCTTTCCAAGAAAACAGCTCCAGACAAAAGCTTCAGAGAGTGCAAAAAATGCATCTGCTTTTGACATTAAAGCCAAAACCCAGGAATCCAAACAGCCCTTCTGCCCCCTCAAAGCCTCCACTTCCATCATTCCTGTTCTGCTGGAGTGATAAGATTAAGTGGATACTCAAGCTGTAAACTGTAACACTGACTTTGTAGTAAAATAATGCAAATAAAATAGTTCAAAAGATATTAATGAACTGTCAAGATTTGACCTTTGTCTCGCCCTGTTTGGGTAACAAGAAGTTTCCATTCCCTTTTTCACTGCTTTCTTTATATAGAAAACAGGAACGGAATCAGAGGGGTTCCACTTTTATGCTTGGTTGAAATCTGTTATTTTCTGCATTACAGCCTGTTCTTGTCATTTCATTTTTCTTATTTTTTTAATCTTTTAGCTTCCTTCTTGAAAATTTTCCTCTTTGGGTTCTTGAAAGAAAGGCATCCACAGCGCCCCCCAAATTTAGCTGCTGTAAAAAAACGAAAGAGGAGATAGAGAGAAGGGGGGTAAAAAGAAAAAGGAAAAAGAGAGATACAAATAAAAAAGGGAAATACATTCAACCAACAACTAATTTTCCCTACATTTTTGTATTTTTCTTTTTACTTCCCATTTCTTAAATTGAGAAGCCCTACCTATGACTGCAGAAATCCAAGAGCTTCTTCCTCCCTTCAACAATTTCATCAAAAAAATCATCAAGTTGCCCAATTATATTCTCAGTCCCAGCCCTCAAAATCCCAAAACAACCCTTCAAATTTTCCACTCTTTCTCTGATCCCAACTTCTGATTCCCACTCAACAATCCCCTGTGAGCATCTCCTCTCAAGCTCTCCCCTCAGCTCATCCATGGCGGCCTTTGATCTCCTGAACTCATACAAAAGAACTCCGGGCCGGCCCGAAATTTGATTGATCTCAGATGCCACCCTCTGCTGCAGCCTCCCTGTAGAGATCATGAAGGCTGATCCAAAGAACAGGCACCCTTCATATCCATTTCTTGGAGAATTTGATTCGGGCCAGCAGTAAACTAAGCCATAGAGCAAAATCATCAGCAAAAGTGAACTGGCATTTCTCATTGCATAGAGCACTCCCCTGAACCCATTGAACCCATTCAGCTTTGATTCGACAGAGACTTTCTCATCAAATTTCAATGATAAGGGCTCAATTCTTGTCTCCATTAGAGCCCTGTTTTCTTCCTCCAGCCCGACAGCCTCTCTTCTGCACCCTGATATAGCCCTGATTACCTGTTTTATCAAGTAAAAAGTGAAAAATAAAAGAAAAATTAAAAAAAATGATCTTCATTTATCATTAAATCTTGATGGATATATTTACCTGACGGGAAAGCTGTGGGCTTAAATGGCGATGGCCATCAAGGGAGGAAGTTATGTTGAGGCCTGCAGAGTAGTAATTCTCCATGCCAGATATGCCAGTTTTAAGGATTTGGCAAATTTCCCAGAGCTTGGAACTTTCATCCATATACTCATCAAGCCATTTTTCACCAACAGGCAAGTGGAGTTTCTGGACCAAAAGGGTCAACTGGCTGTGGGAGGATCTCAAGAGGGACAGAACTCTCTGAAGGAACTGAATGGACATGAAGTTGTTAGACAGAAACACGCGTTCAAGATCATCAATCCCTCGAGTTAGGAAATTGTAGAAACCATTGACAGAATTTGTGGAAGAAGGATCCATCATAGGAAAGGAGAGTGAAGAGAAAAAATTAGGATGGGTTAAAAGGGCTAAAGAGGGGAGGGAGAGAAAAGGATATAAAGAGTGATATTTAAATTGCAAGAGAATGGAGAGGAATATCAAATCTTTTTAGAAGCTCAGGTTTCTAAGGTTGAAAAGGATTGTTGGGAGCAATGATGGTTGTTCCCTATAGAGGGGAAAGGATGATTGGTAATCTGCCATTTTCATTGTTTAATGGGCAGAAAGGAAGAAGGAAAAAGGAAAAGAGAAAGGGGGAAAACAAAAAATCCTTTGAATTCGCCCCCTCAGAAAAAGAGGAGAGTGAAAGCAGGCAAATTTGAGGGGACATGAAATCCTTATGAGCTCACTTCCAATTTCTTTGTGTTGTTTATACAAACGAAGTGGTGTATCATTATGTGCAGATGGGAGGAAACAAAAAAGAAAAAAAAAGAAAGAGAAGAAAATTGCGTGTTTAAAGATCTTGGCTTTTTGGCAATATTGCTTTTAGTGATGTTAGATTGAGTTCATTGATGTTGTAAGATGTTTGACCAAACTACATGGGACTAGGCATTTAAACTGTATTCCAGATTATACAGTCAGATGTGTATTTTTAAAGTGGAATAAAAAATAAAAAGTTTGATTAGAACAAAGATATCTGAATTATTAAGGGGCCATTTGATTTTTGTTTTTTTGAGGTATTTTCATTTTTGGGTGAAAAGAAATAGTAAAAAGTTAGTTATAAATGTTATTTTAAAAATAAAATGTTGTTTGGATGTTTTGTTTGAAATGAAATGTGTATGGTAAAAAATTAAATGTATTTGGATATTATAGTATTTTTTTATTAAAAGTCATGCAAATGCGAGTATAACAAAATAAAGTGTGAAAATAAAAAAAGAGTGAAATAGTATATTTAAAAAATTATACTAAGAATGAAAATATTTAAAAAATAAACAAATTAATAACTATTTATTTTCATTTTTAACAGAAAATAAAAAAGAGTTTTGAAAACAAAACCAAACGGAAACTAAAACTATAAGTTTACTCCCATTCAATTTCCTCTTTTAACTTTTTTTCCCCTTTCTTTCTTCTATCTTACATTTGGGTTAATGGGAGCAAGTTGGGTGCTTGGCCCTCTTTTGATTTTAGTGCTCTTTGGCTCCTCCATTCCTCTTTTTCTTCCTCGAGCAACTGAATTTGCTCCTTTACTCCCCCCTATATTCTTATTGAAATTTGTGGGGGTTTTGTTTTGTCCTAGATATATACTCTTTTTATTTTTCTTTTATTTTTTGTGTTCTTTTAAAGGGGATTTTGGAATGATGGGATTCTTTGCATTTGCATTCTATACCTTTCTACTATGCAAAAATCAGTCTTTTTAGGCCACCCAAGCCCTTTCTACCATTTATTTTTTACTTTTTTGGATTCTTTTTATTTTATTTTTATTTTTTCCATCCCTTACTCTTCAATTTTTGGTCGTACAATGTATAATGCTCCCCGTAGAACATACAATGAACAAACCCACATGATATATTTGAAGCACTCCGTTTGATTGGTGCCCCTATGACCCATCAATCATCTAATGGGGTCCTATTTCGTAATTGTTAAATGAGAAATGTAAAATTTCACTTGATTTATAGAGTATTTACTATAATATAATTATATTATATTTTATAATTATATATACAGTCATCAATCAATTGATCGAGTGGTATTATTCAATTCAATAAGAAAAATTCATTATAGGTATATATAGATGTACAAATAAAATAATTTATATATAGGTTTGTGGGTACAATAATCAATGATAATAATTTTAGCTAGAATCAGAATAATTTTTGTTACAGTGTTGGACGTGAATGTTAACATAATATCATTGAGCATTATGTGTTAAGCTCTTAGCTAGCACATATAATAATTCCTCTTTATAATTAATTATTTGTACTAACTTCTAGTTTATTTAAATTTGTGACGTATCTTTTCTAGCTGGGAAGATGAGGGACCAAGAAATCTTTAATTATATTGGGTTGATGCATTTAGTTTATTTAATTAAATGATTCTTTTTATAAGAGAGTGCTCGTGGGTTTTTGGGGAGTGGGACAGTTGAGAGGATGTTGGTCCTTTGAGATCTCATTGGAAACTGAATTAGTAACTATGGTCCAATATTTAAGGCCATTGATTTGGGCGCCCCTTTTCCTCTGCTGCCCAGATCAGCTGCATCTAATTATAGGATGAAATCTTCATTTACTCCTTTCTCTCTTTTCTCTTTTATTATTTTATTTTATTTTATTTTATTTTGGGTTTTGAGGTTTTTTTGGGGGGGTGGGGTGGGGGAGTGGGGGTTGGTGTTAATATAAATCGGGCCCTTATATCTGGTCTTTAAAACTTTAGGACTTCTAGTTTATTCAATAATAAAATTTAAATATTCAATCCGTAAATTTTATTTTAACATGTTCTAAGTATTAGTTAACATATTCTTTTTAAAGAATAGTACCAATTATTTTTGATACGCTGTCAATTTATGCATATATGGTTAAACAAGCGGCCTTGAGATTTTGATTTAGGGTGGTGGAGCAAGTCTCATAAAAAATCAATTTATTTTGAAATATATCGGATCGATTGTTCAAATTTACTATTAGATTAAATTTGGAATCTAGATCTAAAATCACAAAAGATTAGCATTGTTGAGTTCTACTAAAAATTCTCTAAAATTTAAGTCAGTAAAAATTATGCAATTAAAAATAAAAAGAAGTAATTCAATAAACAGCATACTTAGGCATTATATGAATGAGAGTATGTATGAAAATCGGAAATTGTTAAATTATGTTCCTTTGAAATTTAGATGACTTATGAGATATAGCTTGATATGGGATAGTCCAATAGCCCAGCAAGCCTAATTCTAAATAATAAAGCCCACGATGCCCAAATAATAAGTGTCCGGTCGACTTGAATCGATCCCTGATGACAGCACTCATGGTCGACCGGTATCGACTCCACGTGACAGCATCCGCAGTCGACCCGTATCGACTTCAGGATCAAGCCACGCGTGTGAGCTTTTGTCTCTGGTCGATACGAATCAACCATCGAATCATCCTCTATCCACTTATCTGGCAGGTTGAATATTTCCACGTCGATGACACGTGGCAGCCAGTATAACTGCTGCCAACAACTCTGACAACCCTGCTAACAACTTTGACAGACACGTGCCCCTTCTGGCACGGTTATCTGAAAAAACTAGATATTTAGCCACCTGGCACTATATCAGATTCTGAACATGAAATGACTTTCATCCCCCTGGCAGGGGGAAAGAATGATCACACCTGATAAGGGTATTTGGGTAAAGTTACACCCACATAAAACTATAAATACAGCAGGCCCAACCGTGCTTAAGGTAATACCATTTATACTATTCACTATATGCTCTCCATATATTATGCTCCATCTAAACTAACTTGAGCGTCGGAGTGCCTTAGTCGGGGGCATCTCGGCTAGTTCATGTGTGTTCATGGTTGCAAATTTCAAGCTCAAAAATACTCAAATCCGTCGGAGTACCTGACCTTCCAACTCGTTGCAGCATCATAGTTGTATGTCTTTAATTATAGACTAAGATGACAAATTATATTTGAATCTTATAGATCAAACCTGAATCAAATAAAACTGCGAATTTTGGGGAAATGGACATTTTCCTTATTTCCCATAAACATTTTACCATCCTTAATATTTGAACCCATTATTTGATGAACAAGTTTTAAGTTAGATCTTGTAGTGGTGCAAGCAAATTAGGCCCATTCCACCTAAGAAAAATCATGCAAATTGTAACTACCCTAATCAAATCAATCACCTTCCAAATTGATGTGCCATTTTATAATTAGACTTAACTCATGATTATAAATTGCAAACAACCAGCTATTCATCCACACAATGTTGTTTCATTAACGTGGGGATTTGGATTTCATTGCGTTGGTGAAAGGATTGATTGCCAAGGACAAATTATCGCATAATTAAAGTCATAAATCCATATATATTTGATTGAGTTATAAGCATCATAATAACGTTAATTATGAAATTATACAATGTGTTGCATTTACTAGTAACTCTCACAATCATTACATCACAATACATATATAAGTAAAAGAATTATCATCATAAGGAATATTGCAAAAGAAAATATTATAAAAAGAGTAACAACATTCGCAAAGAAAAATTTCCACGATGATTATTCTTTTATTCAAATATTATTTTTAGATAATTTAAATATAATATTTTTTTGTTAAAATATTTTTCTTTTAATTCAATAAACTAATTAATTAATTAAATCAATTCACATTTGGTGCAATATTAAGTAGGAGTGTAAGATAAGTCGAGCCAGCTCGATTATAGTTCATCTCAAGCTCGAGCTTTATCATGATTCTCGATCCTTGATTTAGTTGTTCAAAAGCTCATGAGCCAGCTCGTAATTCTTTTTTTATTTTTAAATATTTTATATATTAATTATATAATTATTATATATTAATAATTTATTTTTTCTATTATTAAATATTTTATATACAATATTAAATAATTATTATATATTAATAATTAAATTTTATTGAAATGAGCTAAGCTCGAACTCGATTGATATTGAGCTCACGAGCTCAAAATACTAAACCCAAGCTCGAGCTCAACACTTTTGGCACAAACTTGAGAATTTTTTTCAAACTCAACTCATTTATACTCCTAATATCAAACATTGCAATCGAAACCTACAAATACATCAACTACATACATATAGATACAACATGAAAAAATGGATTATGTTACGAGAAATGAGTTTGAGATTTTCCCGTTGTGTCTATGATTTTACAATTAATATTTTTTTAATTAATTATATTTTACCCTAAGAATAATATTTTAAATCAACTGAAATAACAATTTTTAATTTTACATATTAGATGAACTATAGTCTCATTAATATTTATGTTTAGAAAATTCGGCCACCATCCTTTTCCATCCCATGAGGATGCCATCCATGCATGCCCTATAAATTCTCTCAACAAGAATGTTTCATTTTCTTCTTAATGAACCCTAGATGGATCCAACTGTATGGTCCATATCCCCTCACCAATGAAAATGATCTTCTGAATGTGGATCCGGACTCAATAAATTGAAAATAACATCACTTTGAAGAAAAATAAAAATAAAAAAGAAATCTTGAAACAAATTAATGCATCCAATTATTTAAACATTTTAGGAATTGTATTCCCTATGTATCCAATGCGTGTATGTATGTGTGGAGTAAGTGGAGCGGGTTGGAAGTGGGGTGTTTATTTTAACTTTTAATTCTTATAAAGAAAATCGTGATTGATTCTCAATTATTCCGTATGAAACTCAAATATGCATTTGTTGGAATGGAAAATTCAAATGTACGATCGATCTGTTCAATGAAATGAGAAATCAAATATGTTATCAATTTGTTCATCAAAGTAAAAAATTCAAACGTAATGCCGATATGTTCGCTGAAGTAAGAACTCACATGAAATGATTAATTGTTCGCAAGTAGGTTAACCACAATATTAATTGTCAAGGGGAAACTGAGTTTAGGGGACCACTAGTAGCATTTTGAGTGTATTGCATAATAATGAGGATAAAGGAATTGATTAAAGCCTACTTTGTTCCAATATGATATCTCCATTCCCCTGCGCGTGGATTAATGGGTCATGCACAATAGTTAAGCGAAGAGAAGAATCGCGAATAATTTGCAATTTGGCCCCTCAAGTATGTGGTTTTTGTAGTTTTAGCATAGTAATAATTTTTATTTCATTTATTAATTTCTCATTCTGTTCAACAAAACACAGGTAAAAGATATTATATATGTACTTGCACGAATTTTGTTAGCGAACTCGAATTTGATATTTTTGAATTCAGCTCAAACTTAAGCTTAATTTATGTGTTCATTAAGCTTGAATTAAAATATAAAATAAAAAAATTTTAAAAGCTCAACCTATTTGAATTCATACTCATTAGCTCCATAATATTTAAGGAAGAGCATAAGTGAATTAAGAATTGTTGCACTAGCATGGTTGGCTGCCAACTACACAAGTGGAACCTTTTAATTTAAATGGGCAACCTTCTCAAGGTGTACTTCTTCTCTAGTTTGGGCCCTCTACTTACCTTTCAACTACTTTATGGTCAAAAACAAAAAATAAGGGCAATCATAATTAGAGAATTGTTAAAGCATCATTGGCATAATTCCATGATATTATTGAATTTTTCACAATCCACTTTAGTATTATGCAAAAATACTTTATTAAACTTTGCACGCTAAAGTAAATTCATGTCAAATACATTTCTAAAAGTATTTGAAAAATATATTAAATCGAGTCTAATGAATTCATTTTTTTATCTATATATTGTCATTAGTGCTCAGATATCATCGCAATGATGTAGTTAAAGGTACTTAATAATGTAAATAAAAAATTATATGGGGAGTGTTTGATTATATTTCCTCAAAACAAAATTGTTTTGGAGAAACATAACCAAACATACACTCACAGTGCCTCCAAAACATTAAAATGGGTTTTTCTAAAATATCATCGCACATCCTTCATTTTTCCCAAATCTTCCCCATTTTTTAATTTATATATAAAATATATTTTATTATTATTCTTATAATAAAAAAATTACATAATTATATTTTCATCCCAAACACCCAAAAAAAAGCAATAATTTGGTCGATATAGTAGGAAATACTTCTTCCAAAATATAAACAAATATGCCAAAATTTCTCAAAATAAATTTTTAACTATTTCACAAAATATGACAAAAAATTTATTATATTTTTCAACATAATTTTCACATTTCTTAATCCCGCTTACAATATTTATTTTTCCAAAAATACTTATCAAAATCAAATATCAAACATTGCCAGGCTGTGTAATTTGCAGTACAAACAGGTGAAAACACGAATTGAAAAAAGTATTTTTCTCATTTTTTATGTGAAGTTTTAAAAAAGATAATAATTGAAGACTGAAAAGAAGCACAATTAACAATCAATGGCACATTGTACTTTGTGTTTCAGCAATTGTCATTTCAAATTCAGCCAATTGATTGTCACAGCTGTTATTTCATAATAGGCATTGTCTCATTTGGGCAGGCAATTATAACCAAACCCAGCACTTAACCATGCTTTTTTCCTGTTTCAATTAAAATCTGCCACTTATGTAAAAAAAAGAGGAAAAAAAATTTAATAAGTTGTTGCAGGGAAATTGGCATAGCAATAGCAATAGGTCACTTCAGTCTTTTTCAGCACACAATTTAAAGTATTCCACTGCAATATCAAATTATTGATAGAGTGGGCACATGTGATGCTATAAATGAATGTATATGAAAAAAAGTTGCATTCACCTCCAATGAATATTTAGGCAATGTTTGTTTCAATTTGGTATAGCTCAAAAATAATATTTTGGGAAAATGAGCTTTGAGGTGGGTTGGGAAATCTAATCAATATTTGAGTAATAATTGGTTTTATTTTGAGGGTTTTGTGAATAAGTTTAGGAAATGTGATGTATGCTTGGTTTTATTTTGAAATTTAGGTAAAGATTGTTTGGAATAGAGTGGTATAATTGGATTTGTTTAGGGAGGGGATAAATCGTATTATAAATATCAAATTAATATAATTTTGTTTAGTCGGTGGAATAAAAATTTGGTTTTATATCATTATTTTTATGCATATATAATTATAACATGAGAAAATATATATGTATATATATTTATATGAATGACTATGCCTGCCTCGAGGAACAAGAAGAACGTATTTGGGATATTTTGAGTATTTTAAAAATAAAAAGAACTTTATTTATTTTTATTTTTCATCAAAAAATTGTTAATTTGAGTATTATTTCTGTATGTTCTTATGTTAACGTCTAAAAACAAAATTAATTTATGTTGGATGCTAGCCAATGAAAAGATGCCACACAATATCATTAGACATCATTATAAATTTTGAGCGTAATTATGCAAACTCATTCATTAAGTAGAAATTATATTTAATCACGACGTGTCTTAAAAACATAAATGCAAGTCTTAATCAATAATTTTTACACAATTACGTGAGAATCAACATCAAATCTGTCCTCATTTGGAATTTCTTATCAACAACCTAGTTTTAATTGATTGGTTTCTTGAGGACAAATGCTATTCAGCTCAACTTTCTACCTCATCTTATTGCATTAGGGTAGCTATCTTAATAGGAATAGAAAGCCAAAAAAGAGTGAGCATGACCATTAGCACAAGACATCCTTGAAGGTTTATAAATAGAGAGAGGGAAGTTGAACCTCAAAGGTCAATTCCAAGGAACATTATTGCAATTATAAACAACAAAGAGAGTGATGAGAGTTATAATGATCAAAAAGAGAAAAGTAAAGCTACAAGAATAAAATCTTAAAAATTTATAGGAAGAGGGCTATAATCCATTGCACTTTTAGGGCTAGCATTGATAGGAAGAGGGTTTACTAGGAATTTCCTTTTTGATCTTAGGTGAAGGTCCACAATGAGGATTCCTTCCCACTATCACCATTGTCCTTTTTCTCCACCCCTAAAAAGAGGGTACTTCTAAAACTGTAGAAATACATAAGAAACTAGCAAAATACCTTGATCAAGCATTTATGGTAATCTTTTACAACTAGTGGTTGTAGGCTTTAATACTATAGTGACAACAAGGGGATGCCTTTTCCATGGTGTGAGATTCTTCTTATGTATGTGGTATGCGCAACAAAATTAAAAATGAACAGCAAGAAAGAGAAACATCAATGAAAATTAATTTGAAATACCAAGATTCTTTGAAGGCTTAGATCTATGTCTGAGACAATCATGATAGCTATAATAACTAAACTCAAATGAGTCGATTTTAAGTTCAAGACAGTGAATGTCAACAATAAATTAATAATATTAAGCTACAATACTCAATAAAGTTGAAAGATATAATCTTTTACAAGAATCAAATCAAACAAACCTAAGAAAATCTTAATACAAATTTGATGACAACAAAAGTTTATTTTACTGAATAAAACACGAGACATTAGATAATATCATTATTATTCTTTTGTTACATATTGATTTTTTTTTATCATTTTTCATGAAAAATAGGAGTAAATTAGATTCAATGTTCAGACATAAAATATCTCGTATGGATCCTAAATCAATTTCAACTATTGAAGATATGATGATCTTGATTGGACAAGGTTTAAGCCAATTCAACTACTCGAAAGAAGATGTCTCCAATCAATGGGATATTGCACTCTTGGTAGCTAGTGGCATAGTTTTTGGGACTAGTCCCATTCCCATGATAACCTCACACATGTTTCATGTTCAATCTCTTCTTACAAGTTTTTCCCCATCAATAATGCACAAAGTCTTGATGAGGGCCTTTCTCATTAAATTTATTTTTTACCTATCTCACAGATATATCTTAGTCACCCAATCTTGGAAGAATGTCGACACACGTGTGCTCCTCCAATGGTTTGTGGCCAAGGCCAACTCATTGAATTGATCACATCAAGAAAATAGGGTAAGTAGTTAAAGATAGGGCTCACAGCCACCCTCAAATAATTGTGTGTGTTTGGGAATGTTTGAATATGTTTTTGAATTTGTGAGTAGTTAATAATTTTTATAGCGATGGCCCCTATTTTGTGGACCGTAGATAATTCAGAGACGTCAGAATTTGATATAAAAATCTAACAACATCAAGGGTGTTTTGGATTTTTTTCGAAATGCTTTTTTAACTTTTAGTTGAAAAATAAAATGGTTATGTTTGGTTACAGTCTCCCATAACAAAGTTGTTTTGGGAGAATATAATCAAACATGTGTTTTTATTTTCTCTTAAAATAAGTTTCAAAAATATCCAAATTGTTCTTTTATCTTAATTGGCAAATGACCAAAAACTCCATATTCTCTACATTACAATCATTACCAATCACATATACATATATTTACATATCATAATATTTTATTATTATATTATAACAAAAAATACTACTAAAATTTATCTACACCCTCAAAACCCAATAAAAAGGCATTGATTTAACTGCTACAGTAAAATTTGTCTCCTCCCAAAACATAAACAAGCATACCAAATTTTTCCAAAGTAATTTTTTTATTATTCCCAAATCATAAATAAACACGTATCACATTCTTTAATACAAAGTTCACATTCCCTAACCCCATTCCCAAAAATTCATTCTTAAAAAATATATAATGCAAAACACATAATTTATAAATAAACATTACTAATATTTTTGGAGTGTTTTAAGATGCTAATGTTACTTTTACTTTAAGTTAAAAAGTTAAAAAACATCATCCCGTATATTTTTGTCGTTTCATGATAATTCTGTTGTAAGTATGTGGATGCCTTTATATACATATACATATATATATTTCTATCCGCCCAAATTTTTCAGAACTTTAAAAATATCTCTTATACTTGCGGGTCAGCTTTGTCAAGGTATTCCTCTTAAATTCAAACAAACATACAAGTCATTTTAGTAAAATTAGAAAGCTCCAACTTCTAATTTTTCCCAATCACTCAAAATTTTATTTCTTCTTATTCTTCAATAATATTTTCAAACACGGAACCAACTTTCATAACTTCCTACTTTATACAACTCTGTCTAAAACTTTTTACTTCTCCAAAAGCTAACTCCCACTGAGAATATCTTTTTAAATTATTGAACACTACAATCAAATAATTATAGATCAAAATATCAGCCAACAAATACAAGTAAAATCCTCAACTTGAATTATGCTGTATGAAATTAATATCAAGTCTGGGTTTAAATAATAGTATCAAACTTAATCACCAACAGATCATTTCATTGCAATTTTAATCAAAGCACATTATTGTTCTTCAAAGTTCTTTAACTTAGGGGCTGTCTGGATTTGTTTTCCGGAGGCATTTTCATTTTCTGGTGAAGAGAAATAGTAAAAACTTAATTATAAATGTGTTTTTGAAAATGAAATATTATTTGAATGTTTTGTTTCAAATGTATGATTATGTAAGAATTTATCCAAAAAAGTACTTTGAAAATAAAAATATTTACAAAAATTCGAGAGAAATTAATAGCTCCTTATTTTTATGGTCAGTAGAAAAATGAGTTGAAAAAACAAAAACAACCAGGCTGATAGGAATTCATGGTCCCAATGAGTTGTATTTTCTGCCCAAGGTGGAACCTAATCTTTGGACCTACTTGACAAAAACATAACATAAAAATTATGGCTGCCATAGCCTAGAGTTTAATTATGGGCTACTCAAGTACAATATGGACCAGTTAGCAGTTAAGTCAATAGGGCCTTTCTTAGGCTTGGAGTTATTGGTAATCTTACAAGGAAAAATCATATTTTCTGCTTAAAAGTAATTACAAGCTTTTTTTTAATCCCCATAAATACAAAGCTGCATGGGTATGACGAATTTTGACATCGAAATCGGCCAAGCCATAAATAATTTTCTACTGGAGGGATGAATTTGGGATGTTTGCAAGTGCATCTTCAATCTAGGGTTACTGTTTCGATGCATGGAGAATGACAAAATCGAATCCATAACACGATATGATTTATTTTACTTTTTGAGTTTTAAAAAGATTTGACAATTATATATAACATTTCTCAATTTTCGGCATATTTAGTTCAATTTCATCAAAAATTCAAGTTTGGGTAGATACATATACATTATATATATCAAGCACGGGATCATAGAATTTTATGATTTTGATTTGAATAGAATATTCTTGCCAATCATACCCAATAAAGAGTTTGGCAGCCCACTAGCATGGCCCTCCCACCCAAAAATTAGACCTGTCCAAGCCCAGTTGGACTCGAACCCACAATTGCAAGCTAGGGATTGTCAACCAGTAACCAGTTAAAATGACCCATTGCTCATGCTTATTGCTTGATTTCTTATTGCAAACTATAAGCCCTAGTGGCTCAAGGGTCATATTAACAAGTCCATTTGTTGAAGAAATCAAGGGATTGTAGGCCCAATATAAAAATCATAAATCCAGGCCCAGTTGGCTTGATATATGGTCTCAATGGAAATTTCAAGCCCTAGCAATATATAATGCTATATGAAGGCTAGGATTAAATTTCAAAGAGAATCCACCTATGATCCTTTTTTCCTCTAGGCTCTAATAGATCTTCTATTCATACATCACTCTATGCATGTTAGTTGTAAATATAAATTCAAATGTTTTTCCATATCTATAATTCTATATAATTAGTGAACACTCATTGTATCAAAATTTACCAAAGGTTAGGTCATGTTTTGTTTTCGAATGCTAATCAAAAATAAATTTGGTAATAAGTTTTTTGTTGCGAGTATTCCTAAAAGCAAAATAGAAATTAGTCGACTCAATGGATGAGTGCGAGATAAAGAAAGCAACGGGCCCTATGTATGAATCCTTACCACCTAAGAACCATTCTTCTCAAAGAAAGTTTCTCGGCAAAACAAGAAAAAAATTTGCTCTTTGACACCAAAAAATAAAGTGCTGGTAATGACTTGATGAATGAAATCTATGAGGGCAGGCGTTTGAACAAAGTTCCAATTGAATAGAGTTGACAAATTCAGTCGAACTTGGATCTTAAGGTAAAAAAAAAATTATTAATCTCATTATTAAATGTTAAAAGAATAGTTTTGGGGTTTCAAGAAAGTGATAAAATGGAGGGGGGGGGGGGGG
>JACGDI010005455.1:1487349-1522065 GCA_014898725.1 Jacaranda copaia | reverse complement strand
GATATCTATTTCAGTGGTTAAGCTTGACATTAGTGAATAAACCACTAATGTAATTTTCTCTTTGTTTATTTGCCACTAGGAAAGATTTGTTGATCTTACCTGACTTTAACTTCAAATCTATGACAGCCGCCAAGAAAATGAAATCAATAATAAAAAAAATTGTCCCCCATGTTTTATCTTAACAAAATCAGGAAAATTTAATTTTTTCTTTTTTGAATTATGAAAAATAATGAAACAAATTCCACAATTTTCTTTTCTTTGATAATTTTGAACGCTGTCTTATTCTTTATAGGAAATGTATAATTTGGATATTTGATTAATTTAAATCTAATATCAAATGACTGATTGATTAATGACACCGTCCTTATTTGTACGGTAAGATTTGAAGTTTAAACCTTAAAGAATTTTTAATATGCGTGTATGTATTAAAATAATTAACTATTTAATTATTTATTTAAGGTGCTCGTCAATATAAAAAAAATAATTTTCTCACATTAATTTTGCCCTTAATTAGTTTCGCCAGAAACATTGGGCAAGATTGCTCGCCGGGTAGCACGGCTTACTTAGACAATGACAATGAAGAATTCCACAAAAAAAATTGATTTTTTAGAATCATCAAAAGCATAAAAGTCTCGTATCTTGAAAAATAAAAACCTCCATATTAAATAAGAAAATAAAAAAAAAATAAATTGCCAGTTATGTACATTAAGAAAATTAACTAATTAAAAAAAATGAAAATAACAAATTCAAAAATGTTTTAGTCAATATCAGGTGACCTATATTTTTTTTCCACGTTTTCTAGAAGATGACTAATTCGTTTCTGTTAAAATATTTATTATACTTTAATATATATGTCTATGTACATATGTATTGTTAATGTGCATACGTCATTTTCTTTCATAATTTTACTTTTCTTTCATAGGTTTTTATGGATATCAAGTGAATTTCTAATGAAATAAATCTTTCTATCTTAAATTTTGAAATAATTATAAAATTTACAATATTTCTTATTTTATTTAATTAAAAAGTTACATGATGAGAAAAAGTTCACAAAATAGATTAGATACTATGTCTGCATCTACCCACCTTGACTTGCCAACCATATAATAAGTACTTGCTTTAAATTAGAACAAAGTTTTAGGCCTTCCCCAATATTTCCATGGGTAGAAATTCTAGAAATAAATAAATAATATTAATGTGAAAAAAGAATGTTGAAGGTCACACCCTTTCAAGATTATATCCAACTTTTGGCAATTTAGGCCCTATCACAATAAGGGCACATTTGGTTTTATAGATGAGATAGATGAAATTATAATGATACGGTGTGATTACACTATTGAGGATAATATAATATTGTATTTGGTGATTAGAATTACATAATTTGGATATAAGGATTAAATAATAAATTTACTAAAACATCCATTGTATGAAGATTAAAAATTGAATTTGCATGGATATAATTGTCATATCACAAAAATTTCCTTCTCCCATTAGTTTGGATTACACAATCACACCTCAAGTGGTGTGATAAACAATCAATTGAATGTAAAATTATCTATCGAGCTTCCAATTAATCTTAGATTTTTATCATTAAAACCAAACACTTGATATGACTTGATAAAATTATCTATTAAGTTATGTCCACCAAATCAAACTAGCCCTAAAGGGATAGTTTTGGGGCCCACCGCCTATGACTATGGCAGGGGACACTTGCGTACAACCCAAAAGAGTAATGTGTCCCTTTGGACAATTGTTTCAACGGAGACTTGAAAAATAAAAAATAAAATAACTCTTTAAATTATTTGACAAATGTTAAATTATTACTTACTATATTGATTAAATTCAAGTAGGTAAAGCAATTGACAATTTGAATATTTTGGAACTAAAATTTTGTTAATGATTATGGCAAAATTAATGTATTAATTACATTATGGATTGTTTTCTAATTATGATATTAATCACGGCATAGATATTTGGCTCTTTATATTTTGAGTCGTAATTATTTTCACTATGTGAATAAGTGGATTCAAAGTAGATACGCTTGTGTATCACATAAGATACATGACTTTTCAGTTTCCTCTAATTTATTTAATATGAAATTTAAATAAACTTATTTCACTATAAAAAAATTAATATTTAATATATTAAGTGATAGTAATTTTTTTTATCAATAATAGTACTTTTTTTATATTACAAGGTGATTTAATAATAATAAAAGTCAATATTTTACATTGTTATTATTACTAACACTTGTACAATAACAATTAGGTAACGGTGAAAATTGTGACTCTGATTTATGACGAGATCATTATACTCATGGTAAATGTATCTGTAATTGTCTATAATGATATTTTAAAAACAGTATTGTTAAATTTGTTAAATTTTTAAAAATTATTACTCGAACAAAATAAATTCTTCATCACTTAGCATATAATTGGTGATTATCTTATGTCATAACTTAATATTTTATCATTAATATTTTTCTTGTAGTGTTTGTGACTAATTTTGGTGTGAATTTAATAAAAAAGGTGTCCATTGATATCAGATATTCAATTTTGTCGAGTATTTAATTGACTTAATAACATTGTTTTCACAATGATATGTATGAGATTTAAATTTAAATTTTTAATAAATTTTTAATACATTGATCATTTTATGCATGCATATTAAAAATGCCTACTGACATCAAATATTCAATCTTGTCGAGTATTCAATTGACTTAATATCATCGTTATCACATTAATATATATATATAAGATTTAAAACTCGATTTTTAATAAATCTTTAATACAGTAGTCATTATATGCGTGCGTAATAAAAAAATGCTTAATCTTTTATTTCTACTCTTGGAATTATTTGGCAGCTCACACCCAAAATATCCACACTTAATCCAATCATCATAATCCACTAAAAGAGTACTTTCCTTGTGTTTCAAGTAGCCTAATGTACATACATATATTTTTTACTCACCGCCAAAACTAAAAGAAGAAAGAAAAAGATTCTCAAGAAAAAAAAAAAGGAAATATCTCGAAAAAGGTCAAAATTGAAGAGAAGAATTCAAGAAAGATTCTTTGATTTATTTAATATATTATGTTAAGTGAACATAATATTTGAATATTATTGGGTGAATTTATAATTTTATAATCGCTAATGCGACAAAGGCCGCCTAACAGGCGAGATTTGGACCATGTACTTGGTTCCAAACACGCGTTTATGGGGAGCCAATTATTTTGTTATTTTCGGTTGGTACCCCTAATCTTACTAGATTTTATTATATTTTCTCACATAACTTTTAAAAATTTCATTTCAAATTTTCAAGTGTGGGGGGAAAAGATATTATAAATTTAAATATACTTAGGAGTGAAGAAGAAAACAAAGGGTAAAAATTAGTTGAAGTGTATGTTTTTGAGACATGAATTTCAATATCTAACTAATTGTTTTTTCAGAATTGTACGTTAAAATTGATTTAATGAATTCTAATCTAACAGAAATTAGTAAACAAGTCATATTTTAATTAATTTATTTTTTTTAAAATATACAAAATAGAGAATATTCAAGTTATAGAATTGACATGATCTAAGTCCAATATAAAAGTATGGATATAACTTATCTTTTTAGATATTTGAATATTGTCTATTCAAATTCATTAATTCACAATTATTGCTTTTGTGAACAGAATAATAAAACAATCAAGACGTATTAAATAAAACAACTATACATAAACAATATTCAATTTCAGCATATAATGTTAAATCTTCACAATCATATAACGGTGAGAACACAAATAACCTAATTTTCCATTAGTGTAGCATGCCTTTTCTTAACTCCATGAAAGGTACAACTCAAGATGCCATCTTTCCATGATCAATATATCATTACTAATTAATCCCAATTTAGAACTATTCTTTTTTTTTTTCCACATATAATTCTACTCACCAAAAAGAAGCAAACCATCTCTATCAAATTGATAAAAAAAATTAAAATGTCACACTCAAATTAGAGAAAGTATTTACTCTTTTTATTACAAGAGTAAAATTATAATTCATGCATCAAAATTTTTTCAAAAAAAAAAAGAAGGTGTATTTGAGCAATGAGATTAAGATAATATACTCTAACAATAATTTAAAAATAATATTTGCTAGTGGCTTTTAACTTTAATATAACTATTAATGTGTGGTCAATTGAAAACCTAAATATGTATTGCACTTTCTATGTTGATTTTTCACTTTAATCCCTAAATCTCTTTATTTTTATTTTTTATTTCAACCACTTATGACACACAATTTCAATACTTGTTATTAAACACATTGAATAACCCTCATTTCTCGTGACTCTATAATTATTGCTAAAGATATCATATGGTTCACAATTTATATATCTTATTAAAATATTTTAGGGCAAAATTTGTAAAAGGGTTACAAATATTATCCCCGGGTTTTCAACCACAATTAATATAAAATTTATTTTTATATATATTACATATTTATTGAAAGCATGCAAAAAATCTTTATTACCCTCCAATTTTTTAAGTATATATAAACAATTGTCCTGTTAGATAGTCAAATGGCGTGTGGTCTATGGCCTAACAGCATAAGTCTTCGACATAATATGGGACGTTAGAAATTCGAATCCTAACGAACTCCTGATGTGTGCTTATATATAAATAATAAAAAAAAATATGTCCTGTTAGATAAACATAAAGATCAAGCTCTAATTTTGTTGGCATTTTCCAAATTCTAATTTTATGGGGTTCCTTTATGAATTCATTTAATAGCTTGAGAGTTTTGATGGGAAATCCTCTGGCTATTATAAAGTTGTTTTTTTTAGGTCAAACTGCTCATCTTATTTCTGGCATTCCCAAATTGAAGATAATCATGAATGAATGGCCATTTGCAGCTTTGAAATAAATTTCCACCACATCACTTATATGCCTTTTTCTTCTAACTCTAGGTAGTGTAAGTCTATGTTTCATAAAATAAACACAAAGCAAATGTTGCTTGCAACTCAAATAATACAATTGATTAACAAAAATAAATAAATAAATAAATAAATCAAATAACGTATCCATTACTTACTCACGTTGTTTGGAAAATAATATCAAAGTTAATTGATCCTCCAAATTAAAGAGATTATGGTGAAGGCATTTTAATTCATTATTGAGATTCCTTGTACGAAAAGCTTTATTTTTTAAAAGATTGATAAGCTGATATCATATCATGTAAACTAAATTTCTTGCTTGAGTTGGTATAATCTATCTAAATGGATCGAATCCAAAAAAATGGCAAAGTGAGAGCCTCTAAATTTATATCACCACAAATGGACTTGAACACCCTCATACTTCGTAGTAGGATTACTAAATAAGAATACTCAAAAAATCACTAGATGGAGAAGGAATTCAAGCATGAAGAAAGACCTACTTGACTTGTTGCCTATGCTCTCGATTGGGTTGGAATTCACTATTTTGGAGCAATTAGAACGAGAGATTAGCTAGAATGCGATGTGTTATAATTAACTATTATAGATGAATGACTTGAATGCATACTAACTACCAGAGGTAACTATTTCTTTTCTTTTTACTTAAATTCATGCCACTGCTACGCCCTTTGTTTTGAAAAATGTGACATTTTTATGGATTTGTAATTTTTTTATATATTAAATTTGACTATGGTAGAACAAATAAAATAAACAATCCAATGTATGCTAATAACAAGAAAAGGTCGTAAGTCAAGCAAAATAGAAGGAAAAATTCTATGTAGCAGTGTTCTCAGCCAAAGCACTTTTGTTACTTCAAATGTATCTGGTAGTTTCTATCAACAAGCATGTATGATATATAATAAAATTTAATAATAAATTATATAAATTAGGAAGTTATAATCAATCGACAGATATATAAATGGAGAAATTCAATGAATCCTTCAGAATATTTAGGATGAAGGAGAAAATTCAAAAGCATCATTTTGGTAAATGACCAAATAAAACAATAGATCCAAAGAGAGAATGTAATTAAGCAAATGGTGTTAAATAAAAACATTTTATAGACAATTTAATATGAATTACAAAAAATTAAAAATAGATGAAATAATAATACATTAAAAGAAGTTAGGTAGTGATAAAGTAACAAAGATGAAACGAGGATAAATATATTTTTAAATAAACATTCAACAACTTTAATTTCTCTTACGCTTTTCTTAATTTGGTGCAATATTAAATACTTAAAAGTTATTAAATTTATTTAAAACTAATAATCAGCAGTCAATGATATTATTTTAAATAATTAAAAAATGGAACTTTAAATAATTCAAGATTTGATTAATGCAAGATCAAGTGAGATTTATTAAATAACAAAATAATTAAATCTTAAAAGGAATTTCAAAAGAGGATATTCGGCCAAAAATGAAAATACTCTAAAATTACAAACCAATCTAAGAGGTGAAAAATATCACAAGATTTCAAAAAAAATCTCCTGGAACCCATAGAAAATCTATTTCATTTATTACAAAATTTATTTTGAGGTAGCCAGACATGACCCCATGTGTGAAACTATCGTTTCAAATTTCATACGAATCAGCATTTTTTTTTTCTATGTATGTAGCCAGAATTTTCACCTACACGGAATTTGACTTCTCATTCCAACAGAGAACATTAAAACATCCATACGGCTTTTGTGTGTTGTGTGCAAGAAAAAGTTGAATTTTATTTTCTAAGCAGTAAACACAAGGGCTGTGTGGGCCCCAGTTGGGGACAAAAATTTCTTGCTTGCATTTCATTTCTTCCTCTTCCTCCAAACTTTCTTGAAATCACTCAAAAATTCCTTGCTCTTTCACCCCCTTTTCTCTGACTTGAGTTCTTGAATGCCCAAGATTTCCAAACCTTTGTTTCTTGGAGGATATATCATCTGGGCTCTGAAGATTGGTTATGCAAATAATATTCTTTGGAGGTGTTTCAAGTTCTTGATTACTTGTTCATTAGATTTGCTTAACAGTAAGTTATCTAGAATCATCTTTTTATATTTTCTTATCTTTCTTATCTTCTTGAGTTTTTATTTGGAGCCCAAGAAGGTAGAATCAGCAGTAGAGTTGTAAAGTTGTGATCTTGTTTGATTCTGGCTGAATTAATTTTATTTACCAGTTTTGAAAAAATAAGATAATAATGATTTACTGGACATAATGTTGACTTGGGAGTCAACAGATCAACCGTAAATAAATTCTTGGCCGTTTTGGTAGTTGTTTCTTGTTTTCTGCTGTGCATTTCAAGATTTTGACTTCTTCAATTGCTGAGGTCTGTTGTTTTAAGATTCATCATCATTGGATTCCTTTTGTGAAATTATTGTGCTGTTGTTAGGTTGATTAATTTTTGGTGAGTTCACATGATTCACATGGAATTTCAAGATTAGAACTTTAATCTTCCGGTCCTACTTTTCTTTTGCCTTTTTTTGTTTTTTTGGGGGACAATCAGGCCCTGATAATAACTAATTGTTTTTCTTACTGCATATACAGGCTGTTGTACCAAGTAGAAGTTTGGATTTTGAATAGCTGATATGATTTGTCTGTTACTGAAGTTTAAAATACTTTAAATTATTCAGCTAAAGGTTCAGATTGTTTTGATATTAGTTGTGTTTAACCATTGTTTTAAATTTCGAAGCCCAAAGTTTTAATGTGTAGTTAAGGATGCTTCTTTCTGTAATTTACTTTTTCTATATCTACATTTAGTGATTAATGTCTAGGGTGTGTTGGATATGGGGGCGGTGAGATGTTGTGAGTGTATATATTACCTATGTCTAGATTTGTATGATGGGTATATTGGGTGTTGTTCTTCTTGCTAATTGATCAGCAATCTGAGCATGCATCTATTTTAAAATTTGTTAATATTTCTGTAGGATTTCTTAAAATTCTTCTAATTTTAATTTCATTGTCTATTTTAGCGATCAGACGTTCAGTATCGCGGAGTAAAAGCTCTATACTGTGTAAGCCTGTTAGGTCAAATCCTGTGTAACAGGGTTTCAATTTCCAATCACCATGATTGGTTGTTAGTTGTTGCCGTTTATCTCCTAGGATCTTTAGTTCTTTATGCACTTCTTAGTTTAAATGTTGGATTTTCTTGTTTCTTTTTTCAGCAGAACATTTTGCCCACTTTCTGCTAAAGTCAGTTGAACTTTGAACTTGTTTAAACTGAAATCGCTGGCTGAAAGGGATCGAATGTAATATGTGCCATTATTGTGGCGCAAAGTTGGCTAAATCAAGTAACTGCACAAAGCAGGAAAATGGGCATTCTACGGAATTGAATTGTCAGCGGTCCGTTCAGTCTTGCAAGGTTTGTGGTGAAAAGAACTACAAAGACACTTTCAATCAAGAAAAATCCAGTTCTTGCCCAACGCCATTAACGAGTTCCATGACTTCATTAAGAAGCAGCGAGAGTTCTGTATCCAGCTGCAGTAAACTCTTGATCTTTTTCTTTTTTCTCTTTTGCTTGTCCAACATTGTTTTCTCCTTGTTCCTTCACTCATAGCTTTATTTTTCAGGCGACGTTTCAGTTGATGCAAACTATTATGACAGGTATACAGTTCATTTCCTTCTATTAATTGTTTTCCAAAAAGAATGATATAAAAAGATAATTTCCCTTGATCTTGAAATATTATCCATGGTTACGGCTTTTTTGAGTTTATATTTTGTTTGTTCTCTATCAGGAGAAATGTAGAAGACAGCAGCACAGACAGTAGTCAAGAAGATTCTAGTTCTTCATTAAAAGGGAATCTGGATGACTCAACTATAACATTTAATTTAAATGGTTTTCATCGATCTGGCAATATGGTTAAAGATGACACTTGGGAAGTTAGTAATGTTGATAGTTTGGGGCCTAGTAGAAATATAGAAAGTACAGAAACTGCAAAAGTTCAGGAAGGTGCAGATAGCAATGTGGAACAATCGAGTTCATCTGTTGATGAGGTATCTGGGACGTCTCTCTTGGATGATGAAGTGGATGCTGAATTTTGGCTTCCTCCTGAACCAGAAGATGAAGTTGACGATGGAGTGGGGAGTATGGCACATTACGATGATGATGACGATGAGTGTGGTGATGGAGTGACCTGGGCTAGACCTAGTTCTTTAAACAGCTTTGGAGAAGAAGGCAGTGGAAGTTACAAGTTCAAAGAGGAAAAGCTTAAAGCAATGGACGATGTTAAGAATGGAAAATTTAGAGCCCTTGTTAGTCAACTAGTGAAATCCGTGGGAGTTGATTCTTCTGGAAACTCTGGTGAGAATTGGGTTGACATAGTGACTTCTATATCATGGGAGGCTGCTGCTTTTGTGAAGCCAGATGCAGATGAGGGTAAGGCAATGGATCCTGATGGATATGTGAAGGTAAAATGTATTGCAACTGGTTCGCGCTCCCAAAGGTAATAATAATTCTATTTTATTTATTTATTGATTTTTTTAATTTAACAAGTGATTACATAAATTGGATAATATCTCAAGACTAAATTACTTAGTGCCTTTTGTTAATAATATCTCCTCTTGACAAGTAAATGAATCTGTCTGGTTTCACCTTTGATGTTGTTTGGTTTTGAGATGGACGTTCAACTCTTTTAATTTGCTTATTGTTGCACCAGTTATGGATTTTTTTTTTTTTTTAAAATGCAACTTCTCATGTTCAGTTGCATTAGACACAAACAGATTTCTTTTCTGTTATTATAATTCCTGAGTTCGGGTCAAGAGGGCTCAATTGGGGGTTTACCATTGAGGGCTGGTCAGACTTACTAGTCTCATACAATAGTGTTGTGGTTCACGTGCCTTCAAAATATTGGTTTTTGTGAATGTAGTGACTGCATATCCATTTCATGCTAGTCATCTGTTTGGTGAATCTGTACTTTTTGAACTTTCTGAATCCTATTTTTCAATTTTGTAGTCAAGTGATCAAGGGGCTAGTCTTCAAAAAGCATGCTGCTCACAAACACATGCCTACCAAGTACAAAAACCCAAGACTGCTGTTGATCGATGGCTCACTTGATCTTTCTTCTGGCGGTTTGTCTTCATTTGAATCAATGCAGCAGGTGTAATGAAAATCTCCTATTTCAACTTCAACATGCAAAACATTATCTGTACCAATATCTATTTATCTTTTCTGATCATGTTTCCATTGTTCAGGACAAGTACAATTTAAAATCTATCATTGAGATGATAGATATGTATCATCCTAATGTTATTTTAGTTGAGAGATCAGTTTCTCGTGACATACAAGAGTTTATTCTTGCAAAAGGAATAACATTAGTCTTCGACATGAAGCTCCATCGTCTGGAGAGAGTTGCTCGTTGTATTGGTTCACCTATAATGGGCTCAGAGGCTGCCATAGGCCAAAAACTGAGGCAGTGTGATTCCTTTCGCATCGAAAAGTTTGTAGAAGAACATGCTGTTGTCACTGAGAGCGGAAAAAAGCCGAGTAAAACATTAATGTTCCTTGAGGGTGCTCCTACTCGGCTTGGTTGTACGGTAATTTTTTTCACTTAATGTCTTATGTTTCAAAGAAGACATATTCATATGGGGGGTTATGATCTTTGTTAAGATCCACGAGCATGAGCTCTATTAACATTTGGAAAAGGAGAAAGATTATAACATGTAAATAAGGTATCAATTTGAATCATGTCAAATAAGGAGTGAAAAGCCATGTTCTACTACTTCTTTCCTTCTTCTTCCTATTCTTCCTTTGGTGCCAATTAATTATTTCCTACATCGTTTTTGGTGAAATCCAAGATATTTTAGCTCAAATGACATTCTGACAGTCCCCTGTGTTCATTAACTTGATGAAGAAATTTCATTTATTTAATGAACTGAATTATTATATAATCATATCGTACAGATTCTACTGATGGGAGCTAACAGCGATGAATTGAAAAGAATTAAATGTGTTGTGCGGTGTGCAGTCGTCATGGCGTATCATTTGATGCTTGAGACTTCTTTCCTTCTAGATCAGACTGCAATGTTCTCCACAATTTCCTCCAGTGAGGTGGTTGACCTTGCTCTTACTAGTGACCAATCGACATTGCTTGGAACTGATGAGGCAAGCATTTATGGCCAGCAGCAATCTGATGCAGAGATTGTTGCACCATTTACACTTGATATTCCCATTTCTAATGGGTTCCATAAAATTGAGTCAGACAATCTAACCTTATCGTCAGAAGGCAATTCTTCATTGTCATTTGAGTCATGCTGCCCAGCAACATTTCCAGGATTATCTATTTCAACATCTATCCAAAAAGTTATAAATGATAGTTTTCCTCTTTTCTCCGACTCTTCTAAGAGAATGACCATTCCACTTAGCTTTGATGGAACACATCAGGATGGTCAGCCTGAAAAAGATATTCAGATCTCCAGTATTCCGGAAGTCATAGATCACTGTTGTGACCAGCCAAAGGTCAGATATGAGGATGAGTATTTGGTTAACAATGAGCAGCCCCACTGGCCAGAATCTTTGGATATGAGTAACCATAATGATGGTGCTGAAGAGCAATTGCAGGGCAAGGATGAAATCAATTCTGTGTTGGATTCTGAGAGTATTTTGGTATTAATGTCCAGCCGCAATGCTTCACAAGGGACTATTTGTGAGCAGCGTCATTTTTCTCATATTAAGTTTTACCGGAGTTTTGATGTTCCTCTTGGAAAGTTTTTGCAGGATAATTTACTCAAACAGGTCTGAATCTCTTATCCTGTAAAAGTTAAAATTACAATTTCTGCTAACAAAACTTTTTTACACAATTTCCAAGCTTGCATATTGAAACCTAAACTACACTAGATTAGATTTAATGGAGAATAAAATTAGTCCTTACAAAACTGTTTCCTTTTTTGTGCTCAGTTTGTAGAAAACTTTGAAGTTCATATTTGCCGAAGGGGTGAAGTTCTACTAAAATCTGAAAACATGGTCTCGTCAATTTTGCAGTGCTTTAAGATACCTTTAATTCTGAACTATGGAACCTGTTATTGTTAAGTACCTCTACGGTCACCTAGCAAATGAACAGCATTTAGGAGCATTTTTTACCCAGTTTTGTTGTGTTATTTTACCTAAGGTGTAAATCTGCTTTAGAAATATGGTCAATACTCATTTGTTTTGCATCCTTTCCTTTGGTAAATATTTGTCTCAGCTTACACGGTGCAATCAAGGAACAGAATATGCAACTTTAAATACATTAACTGAACCATCCAAACTGATATGTTTTAAATTAATCCATTTTATATGTTTTACTGATTTGACCTTTGATAAATTTCATTTAGGCTTGTACTTTAGACCTAACAGAAAATCTTCCTCTGTGCAGAGACTCCAGTGCAGAACATGTGGCGAACCACCCAAGGCACACTTTTTCAACTATGCACATCATAATAAGCTACTTACTATTCAAGTTAGACATCTTCCCACAAGAAAAAGTCTACCAGGGGAAACTGATGGGAAGCTTTGGATGTGGAGTCGTTGTGGTCGGTGTAAACTCCGTTATGGAAGCTCAAAATCAACAAAAAGGGTATTGATATCCACTGCTGCCCGTGGTTTGTCATTTGGAAAGTTTTTGGAACTCAGTTTTTCGAACCACTCTTCATTCAATAGTCCATCCAGCTGTGGTCATTCTTTCCATAAGGATTTCATCTACTTCTTTGGGTATGTCATATTTCTAAGTTTGTGGGTTTTATTGGAAGGTCAATGGGTCGTTCTATGTCTTCGGTTTGGTGAGAGGGCACAAGATTATTGTTACCTCTCGAAAGTGATGCTCTTGACTTTATTTCTTTTAATATTATTTTCATCTTTGGCTAACTTGCAGATTGGGCCCCATGGTTGCAATGTTCAAGTACTCTTCAGTTGTGACTTATTCAGTGTCTCTGCCACCTCAGAAGTTGGAGTTCACCTCTTCAGTCAGAGGAGAATTTCTTAAGAAAGATTCTGAAAATGTATGCACTTTTATAAATGATTCGCTGTTTTATCCAACCTGGTGGATGTACCATTTGACTAATTGTATAAGTAACTATAACTCCCTTTATTATTTTGACTGATGGTTTTGTGTTCTCTCATCAAGGTATACTTGAAAGGGATTTCAATCTTCCTTGAGATAGAAAAATCTTTGAACGACCTAGGAAAACGATACATTGGGGTAACTCTGAACATTCAGGGTTCAAGTAAGAAATTTTCTGATATTGTGGAAATGCTGAAGCAGGAAAAGTCTCAATTTGAGGTAAGATAGTTTATGCTAATTACCCTTTTTTCCCCTCTCTTTTTTTGCTTTTGTAATTATGCTGATTAGTATTATGGTTGAATCTTGAAAACTACTTTTTCTCACTTTGTTCGTCTAGTTATAGATCCAAAGTGGGCAACAAGTCTGTTCTTTCGCCCTTAAACTCATTTATTTTGCGATGAAAGATATGATATGCTCAAATTAGACATAATCCTGAGTGAAATATGTGCATGATTTTGTGTTTCTTAAGTTATGGTGTATAATGTTAAAGTTATGTATTTAAAAGATTGTGTTGGAGAAGAGTAACTCATTTCTCTGTATTCTTGCATATCCACCTATGGATTAACATAGTTGTTCTAAGTCACAAATTTCCATGGAAACTGGTTGGCCCTACTAAATAGTTGATTAATTTCGTGGTATGGTTAGCTTAGCTGGCTTCGTTCTTAAGGACACCAATTTTATGTTGGTATATTTTGTGAAGTATTAGGTTCTTTCTGTTTTTCTTTTTTATCTTATAGTCAAAGACTCGGTTTGAACATTCTCATTATTGCTTGGTTGTGCAAATGTAATATTAGGTTGGGCTTCAGAAGGCGATTACGAATGGAAGCAAAGATGATGCTGTATGTAAGCTTCTAAGCTTAAATAGAGTACGTTTGGAGCTTTTGCTGGAATCATGCATATGGGATCGAAGGCTCCAGGCATTGCTCTCAGCAGATCTTAAGGTGATCGATTCTGATTCTGTTGACTTGCATGCACCAAAAGAGTATCTACTGAAAGAGGATAGAACTGCCAGACAACTACTTAGTACGGCCGATATTTCTGTTGAAAAATGTGACAGCCTTCTGGAAAATACTTCTGAATCTGAAATGAAGCTGGATACATCTGTATGTGGAGATGATTTTCCAATTAAAGAAATTCCAATTGACGGACAACTTGAAAGATCTATTGGAGATAACTCATGGTCTACATCTGTTATCAAAGATGATATTGTGAGCTCAAATGGATCAGCATTTCATAATTTCTTGGTTAAATCTACTTCAGAAGATAAATTAGATGTTGAGGAAAACTCTCAACAGGACATTTTTTATTCATCTATGGAATTGCAAACAGATAAGACAATGTCAATGGCTACTTCTGATTCGAACCATTCTCTAAGAGGTAAGAACCATTTCTCTGTGTTTGATAACCTAGAAAATGACAAAGGTTGGATCTGGGCACCCTTTACGGACATTTGGCGTGAATACATGGAAGACCTACAGAGAGGATACTTGCCAAAATTTGAATCTTGTAGTAGCTATGCTGCAGAATCGGCTGCTCAAAAGTTGATTTCTGATGAGGGTGCAAGACTGCACATACCTCTAGGTTCTAATGACTATATCGTCTCTGACTATGAAGATGAATTCTCAAGCATAATAGCTTGTGCTCTGACCTCATTAAAGGATTCAGCAATTGCAACGGAAGATCTAGCCGAGGATGCTCAGAGAGAAAGGGGAAATGACAGTTCTCAGAGCCTACCACGAGTTTTTTCTTTGACTGCTCCACATCGGTCTTCATTTGGTTCCTTGGATTCTGATGGCATCACTTCTCCACCTAATAAATCCTTGGAAGATTTACATTCATCGAGTTTTGATGGTTTAGATTTGTTGGAGTCATTGGTTTCCTACGGTGCTAGCCACCCGGAAGTCTCTATGGGATTGGGGAAATATCCAGGAACACATAAATACTCTGTTGTATGTGTATATGCAAGCCAGTTCCGTCAGTTGCGAGATCGATGTTGTCCTTCTGAAGTCGAATATATTGCCTCCCTAAGCCGTTGTCGGAATTGGGATGCCAAAGGTGGAAAGAGTAAATCTTTCTTTGCTAAAACACTGGATGACCGATTTATCATTAAAGAAATCAAGAGGACAGAGTTTGATTCATTCATGAAGTTCGCCAAAAACTACTTTGAATACATGAATCAGTGCTATGAGCTGGGGAACCAGACCTGTCTTGCTAAAATTCTCGGCATCTACCAGGTTAGTTTATTGACCTTGACCTTTCTCTGTACAACTAACCACTCGGCCTTTTGCCTATTCTTAACAATTTACACTTTTTTAGGTTGTCATAAGAGCAACAAAGAATGGGAAGGAGGCCAGGCATGATCTCCTGGTGATGGAGAATCTTTCATTTGGCTGGCAGATATCCAGACAGTATGATCTCAAAGGAGCTCTGCATGCTCGATTTAATACTGCTGGCAATAGTTCAGGAGATGTTCTTTTGGATCAAAATTTCGTGAATGATATGAGCGTTTCACCTCTTTATGTCAGTAGAAAATCGAAGCGAAATCTGCAGCGAGCTGTGTATAATGACACCCATTTCCTCAATGTGAGTTGCATTAAAGTCCTTTTACTCATCTTGCATGAGTTGGGGATCTACTACTGATGACACACTTAAATTTCTTTTTCAGTCAGTCAATGTGATGGATTATTCTCTACTCGTTGGAGTGGATAGTCAACGTCGTGAACTAGTCTGTGGCATCATAGACTATCTTAGGCAGTATACTTGGGACAAGCAACTTGAGAATTGGGTCAAATCTTCACTTGTCCCCAGGAACCAGTTGCCAACGATCGTCTCTCCTAAGGAATACAAAAAGAGATTTAGGAAGTTCATAGATACCCACTTCTTGAGTGTCCCTGAACATTGGTGCTCCCGAAGGTCCAACCCTTGCAAACTCTGTGGCCCGGCTGAGGAAACTGGTACAAAATCCAGAAAGCGAGTCAATCAAGATGAGGATTCTTCTCGTTTGACCTCTCAAATGAAAGGGAAGCATGAGGCAGGTTTGCTAAAATCTCCGCACCAAGGTGAACAAAACGGCTTCTTGGCATGAGTTCTTTTACCATCATCATTTTGAAATCATTATCTATTATTGGATTTTCATATATTGTATGTATATAGTTGATCGCGATAGTATGTCGCCCCTCTTCCTGCTATCATTTTTTCCAGCAAAGTTCTGAGGGTATTTTGCCATTCTATAGGTCAGCATATTTAGGCTGCACATATATTCGTTTTATGTATATCATCCAGAGTAATTGTATTGATATTTTGCCATGAAAAGAAAATATAATTTGCATTTCTCCACAGGCTCAGTAAAATTTGTACCTTACCTTACCTCTTATCTCTCTGCATGACTATCCATCGGGCATCACCAGCTGAAGAGCTTGCAGATGTTCCTCACTTTGACAACACTTGCCATAATCACAAAAGATCCTTGATCCCATATGGAGCCATTTTTTTTATTTACAGCATCTCCAATGAAAACACCTTCACTCGTAGGTTAAGCAACCGTTATACTGGAAAGAGGTCTTATGCTGTATCTATTTCACTAGATTTTTGTCCTCCGTCCCTTGTATAAGGCACGTATGGAACCCTTGGGGCGGAGGATTTGGGAAAAGTGTGTGGGTGTGGGTTTATGGATAAAGTTGTTGAAGATGATACCATGCATCCATCAAGTTGGAGCTCTTGTATGGTCACAAAGTCAAGTGTGAATCTTGCTTGGTGGCACGGGTTTGGTGGTGATTATAGCCCGTGAAGTTCTTCTTTTTAAGGTAGTTTGCTATGACCTTGTCCAAATTGGACAAGCTGGAAGTCAGGGAGCAGTTTTAGAAGTTGAGGCAAACAATGCGATCCCTCTTGAGCACCATCAACACTACATGACAGAAACAAGGAAAAAGGAAGAGTGTTACCTAGAAACCTGTCCATCTCATGACATGTGTGCCCTCGGATAAAGGGGTATTAAAATTTGTCGACGACCCCGTATTAGTTAATTGAATATTTATTAACACGCAATTGATCGCACAACATTTAAAAACTCAAAAATGTTTTGCAATCGATAAATATGGTAACTCAAAAATTTTCGACAGAATCAATGTAATGAAACCAAAAGCATGACCAGACGCATAAATAAATTAGTTACAAAAGATCGCATTGTTGAGAGTTTCCCTTTTAATCAAACATGCACACCATGATTTTGTTAGGAATTTAACTCCAATTTTTCTCTACTGTCAAAAGACTGTTAGTGTCTTTGGATTTTCTCAATTTGAATTAAAGATACCAATGTTAAAATGTTTTAGGTATAATAATGAGGTATAATTTATATTGCAATGGCTAAGATTTTAAGTTGTTACGATAGTTGAGCATCTTTCTAGACTTACTGCCACCCAGATGGATACCTTTCCTGCAAGAAACTAAAGAACATAATTATGATCAAGAATAAGGAATGGCTTTTGCCCTAACAACTCAACAAGGAATCTCTTTTTACAGTCTCACCTATATTATCACAATTGCCCCATTATAGAACTTCGGACAGATTATCATCAAATTACAATATTCACTATGATGGGAAACACCATCCAGCAAGTTGGTGGAAGCACAGAAGACGAGAACAATTACCATGCAGCAGATGATCAAGATGACGATGACAATAACTACAACGAACTATATGATCAAGAAGAAGATGTAGATAACTCAAACTACATATACATAGTCAACACAATCTTGAGTGGCACTGCCCGGCTCAACGTTCTCTTGCCTACCTTCACCATCCTTGCATTCACCATTTTTGCTCCACTACTCACCAGTGATGGTAAATGCACCACATTGGACCAATGGCTGATGGGCTTCTTCCTGGCTCTGTTAGCTACTTCCTGTGTGTTCTTTTCGTTCACCGATAGCTTCCGGACAGCCAGTGGTAGGCTGTACTATGGGCTGGCAACTCTCCACGGGATAAGGACTTTTGGTGGAGGGCGGGCCAAACCATTTCTGCCATCAGATTATAGTCTGAGATGGGTTGATTTATTTCATGCATCACTTTCTTTGATTGCTTTTCTTACCTTTGCTCTGCTGCATAATGATGTTCTCAGCTGCTATCATCTGGTTTTGCCGAGAAAATTCATCAACAGTGTTCCACTGGTGGTTGGATTTGTTATAAGTGTGGCCTTTGTGCTGCTTCCTTCCACAAGAAGAGGAATTGGGTACCCATTTTTGCTGCAGAGTGATTCTTTTTACATCAGAAATTGAGAAACATGATTCTAAACATTTTTAATTGCAAGAGTATTTGAAGAAGCACTTACTTGAAAGAAGTAATTTTTCCCTCTTCTGAGTTGTATCCTATAGTTGAGAGATGGGAGAAATTTGCAACGACAATATACACAGTATAGCGTACACAAGATTATTGTTCCAAAACTAATATAAATCCTCATCTGTAATCTGCATGATCATCAGCTCTTCCAATCTAATCAAGTGATATAAATATCGCTTGCAATTAACATGAAATCATATGATTTAGACTGTCTCAAAGAGGCATAAACCCATATTGATAGAGAGATCAAACAAAAAGTTTGAGTAGAGGAAGTAATTAAAGAATTGAGCTCATACAAATATGATATGTTCAAGTACAATAACAACGAAGTGGAACTGAAACTCCAGGGGGTTTTCTCTTCTCTCGCATGATAGCTTCTCTGATAATGGGCATTTTTTGATGAACTTTTTTCCAAATGTGATTCACAGCACCATCCACGGGTGCCGGACCAATGCCACCTGGATGACCATTGTCATACTGAAAGATTGGTTGAACCTTGGCCATATTTTTTCGAAATCTATCCTTTTGTTCACTGGAATAACTTCTAAGATGACTCACAAGCCAATTTGGCCTCAAAGCATCACTAACTGCGACAAAAACAGAAAATTCTGTGTAGTCCACCATTCCTTCAAATGGGAGCTCTATGTTGTCGCTAGCAATTACTGGTATACAGAGACTTTGGATGGCATCGAAAAGTCTACATGAGGTGGGTGTATCCCCTGCTGGATGCAAACAAAACTCTGATGCCCTCATCCCCTTTATTGACTGCTCCTTCCCAGTGGCATTGGGGAAGCCTTCCTCCATAATAACTCCTGGCTCATTGATCAATAAATCCCATAATTTTTCTCGAACAAGTCCACCCTGCAGGTAAAAGGAAAAAGTTGATAGCAAGAAATTACCAAGGGGATCCTAACAAAAGAAATCAATAATGTGGAAAATTATACACGTGCATCTACCATTATACCCACAATGATCTGCCATACAATTGCCATTCTTAATGGTAAGCAACATTTTCCTATTTATATAATACATCGTATGGTAGGTCACAAATTGGGAGAATTCGTACCTACTTTAAATTTCCGAGGACATGCAAAAAGGGATAATGGATCTTGTGGCTAATCTAATCTTAAAAAAACATATAGAATAGGTAGGTACTTATGATTCATTAGAAGGAGAGAAACCTTAAGCTAAAGAAGAAAAAAATTGAAGTATAGGCTATAGGTTGACTTATATCTCTGTCTGCTAAAGAAGCACGAAGAGTAATTGATCAAATTCATATCAGCCTGTGAGAAATTTGCAGAGACAAATGTAACTAGGCAATAGACAAATTTCAAGCAGGTATAATCATACAAAGTAGCCTATCTCATACAAAGAAATGTAAATGCCAATTCAATTAAGGTCTAGAAAAATTAGTATGTAACTTTATGAACAAAATTTCACATTCAAGCTACGTTTTGCCGGAAAGCAAAATACTAACCCGATGCCTATGCTTTGCTCCTTTGAAGTACAGAAGGGTGCGTCGCTTCTGGTTCTCTGATATTTCCAGTCTAGGAAGTAAATGGGTGTATGGCACGATCACATCTTTCAATAGTGAAACTTGAGTGTGATGTATCATTAAGTCAGATGAGCTATCATTGGATGTTTTGGAATCAAGCCTGTACCAGCCACCAAAATCCACCACAAGGAGGACTGCAGGGGCTATCTCATCTTTGACATGCCACATTGCAACAGGGTCTGCCAAAGAACGCTTCAAGTTTTAACAAAACCTGACAATCCAGAGACTAAAATATAAGCAAAACTAACACATGCAATACACTTATCAGAATACATCTCAAAGATCTGCAGTACTCCCACAAATCTGTTAAAAAATTAATTGCAGGAAATCGACAAATCACAGCAATGAGTTATTTTGTGATACCATGACTCAATAGGGATTGTGCTAGATAAATAATGCGCGTGAACTGAGAACAAGCAAGACGAAAGATCCGATATAGAAAGGATCTGAACAAAAGTATGCTTCTAAAGATTGATTCTGCTGTCTCATTTAGATATTAGATAATTAATTTACAAAATAGAAGCTCCCATTTTGGCAGTTCATATTTCAGACATATACCTTCAGATATTTGTCAATTACTTTACTCTTTTCTTCTTCTCCACAACCAATATGTTTGTTACATTTCTACAAAATTTATCCTTAAAATAGAACTTCCAAAGAAGTTCCATAGTGAATATTTAGAGACTACCATAGTACTCATCCTGAACAGAATGATCACCAGTTTCTTTTCAAAGGACAAGCATTCAGTCTAGCATTTTTGTGAAAAATAATCTTCACTTAATAATTTAACAAGCCAATCGATTGCGCATGCCAATAAGAACCCAAATCAAACTCATTCTATTCCTTTTCCAAATGTGTGTACGCAATATAGCACACATATGCACATTATCACATTGTACATGTGTTCACAGGAGACATTTCAAATTTTTAAGCCATTACAACATCTATAAAAGCCTATAATAACTGTCGTTTCCCAAGAACACTGAACTGCCACTCAATGATCTGAGTAATCTCTAGCAAAATAGAACCCTCATTACATTGCAGTCACTGAACAATTTGTTTCTTTAACTAAAAAATAACACAAGAAAACACTCATATACCACATAAACAATTACCTGTAATAACAAAAACATGATCTCTGCCACCAGATTTCTGCCAAGCTTCCGACTTTTTAACCAAATCAATTACCTTTTTCTGCCTCATATAATCCTCATTCTCATCAACCCTCTTCCTAAACACACCTTTATTAATCACCAGCTGCAACTCAGCACTCAATGTCGCGAAAAACGGCACGAAGATCACATCTGCATCCCTATAATCCAAAACCCTTTTTGGAAAAGACTCTCTTTTTAACTCCTCAGGAGCTAACAAATCCCCCAAGATCCAATACTCGGCGCTATACTGTTTAATAATGGGGTTTTCAGGATAGGGAAGGGATTTCTCTGAATGTTTGCGCAAAAGGGTCTTTCTTATTTCGTTGTCTACCTCACTTCCCACCCTTGTGTCGGAGGTCAAGGCCCAGTATTTTTCTAAGAGGCCATAGTTGAGCGATCTGGGGATGGGTGAAATATAGACCTTGATTGAATTTTGTATGGTGGAGAGGAGATTTTTGGGATCCGGCGGAGGTGGTGGGTCGGTGTAGTGGATGTAGAAAAAAGTAAGGGATAGGAGGGAGAGGATGGAGAGAGTGAGGAAGAGGGGTGGGGTTTTGGGTGCCATCAGAGTGAATCTTTTGATTTGATTTGAGTTGGTTTTAGATCTACTTCATATCTATATCTATATATATATCTTAGCTCCTCTGTGTGTGTGTGTGTGAGAAAGAGAGAACGAGAGAACAAGAAAACTGAACAGAATCTACTTGAAAGAGCGTCAAGAACGATTGAGAACAAATGAACGGTGTTATTTGATTGAGAAAACTGAACGGAATCTACTTGAAAGAGCATTAGGTAAATATTGCAAATGATTTTAAGCTTGTTAGGGAATCAAATTTACCATGACAATGGCTGATACTCTTTCTGAACTTGGTCTGTTTTTGTATCTCTCGACGCTCATTCATCCACAAGACGCTTAGACCTGGATTGGTGGTGTTTTCATTCTCATTTTTTGTTTTCATTGCTTTAATATGTGTTCTCATTTTATTTTTATTTTGTGTGTGAAAAATTAAAATCTGATTAATAAGAATTGTGAAAATTTAAAAAAAAAAATAGATTGAAAATAATATTTTAATATAATATTATTAATTATTATTATTTAATTGATTGTGGGCCTTTTTTTGAAGACGGAAAAAGAAATAATTATTTAATAAATTAATGAATGATGATATGATAAAAAATTAGTATTGAATTTTGTGTATGTTCTATTGTTTTGGAATGATAAAAAAAATTAATATTTAAGTAGTTTGTGAATTTTAATTTTTTTTAAATTAATAAGTATTATAAATTTTTTATAGGTACGAAAATGAAAATAAATGGTATTTTTATTGAAAATGGTACAAATAATAACGATTTTTATTTTTGAAATAGTGTAAAATGAGAAAATAATGTTCTAGAACACAAACAATTTGACACTAAGATCTATGAGTGCTTTAACATAACACATAGAAAGCAATGCATTGTCATTTTACATCAAGAAGTAAAAGAAAGGAACAAGTAAATTATAAATAAATTATTTAGCATTTTCTTTTGATATTGATTTAAATTGCAATGATGTACTCATTTGTTCAATATTTATGATCCTATAAAAATTTTCAATTATTGCGTTGTACTAATATTATCTTTTGCGAAATCGATCCCCTTTACAAGAATATGTGGAGTTGAACATGTCTGAAAGTACAATCGAATGTGTTTATATATATATATATAGATATAGATATTATTATTATTATTATTATTATTATTATTATTATTATTAAATCATTCATAGCATTCCTATACTTCCTCTATTCATAAGACAATTAAAAAAAAAAAAACCCTTCAAAACTTGGTAAATTCTTGAATTGACAGAGATCAAGAGACCAAAAGCCACAGGTTTGGGATTACAAAAGCAACAAGAAATCTAAAAGCTATAAACAGAAGGTTCAGATTTTGAATTTTCTTGATATTGCTACAGGTGCTCAAAATACTCACTACATATGAATATAGACTAAACAAAGAGAACAAAGGATGATTTCAAGCACCATTCTGGGGAGCTCTGTACTTTGAGCTCAGACGCTACCCATAGAGTCTTCGTTTTGAACTCTTCGCGATTCTCAATTTCTGGACTAACGCTCCAAGAGTAGTTCATCGAAATTCCAGTCTCTCACAATGTCCCTTCTAACAGCATGGCTTCGGACCAGCCGTGGGGCCCCAGTACTAGGAATGGTAGGTTGTGGCATCACCTTAGATGATGTGATACTAGGATTAGCTCTGGGATGTGGAAGTGAAGTCTTCCGGGCCAAGCAATTGGCAATGGCTGAACATCTTCCTTCGTTGTCTGAACTAGACACAGAGTAACTCCTGAAGGAATGTGATGGACTTTCTACGCCATGGCATACAAGACATGCCAGACTCATATTGTCCTGAGAGTAGTACTACCAAAATGCTCGTCCCTTGCGGCACTGTAGATAACAAAATGTAAGAAGAAAAAATTGATTAATGAACAATATCTAGGATTCCTTTTGCTAGATTTTTAAGCATATGTACTATGTAATCATCTGTTAATTTGGGATTTGAAAAGGTTAAAAATGAAATAGTGGAGTAGTCTGAGAGCTGTTTTCTAGTGTCCCCAACCAGAGAAGACAAGGTTAGAAACTAAAACAAATCAGGATTAAGATATGGCCTAGATATTCGGAAAATACTATTTTGCACTTGATCTTTCCGTTGTGTATTAATTATTACCTTCTCAAACAGATGCACAGTCAACTTTCAATAACTATTTCCTCCCATCAAGTTCACAAGAGCATGATCCTTTGCAGGCGCTATACATAATGTAAGAAGCAAAGTTGATGAACGAACAAATGAACTAAATAAAAAAAGAAAAAAAAATGCAAAACTAGAATACGTTTCAATACATTTTTAAGCATATCTATTATGCAATCAATCATCTGTTGATTTGGGATTTAAAAAGGTTGAGAAAAAATGAGAGACTTGTAATAGTCTGAGTGCTGTTTTCTGGTGTCCCTCAGTCCTAACCAGGGAAGACAAGGGAAGAGAATAAAACAAGTCAGGAATAAGACATGGTCTTGATATTCTGAAAATAATATTTTTCACTTGATCTGTCCGTTATGTTTTAGTTTATTATCTTCTCAAACAGACACCAGTCAATTTAAATCAATTATTTCCTCCCATAGAGTTCCCCACAAGAGAGAGAGAGAGACAGAGTCACATTTGTTTCATTAGTTGATATGGATATGTCATAAGGGCATGAAATGGGCATATGCCACAAAAGAAGGATTGTTCCTTTTAGTTCTAGCCTTGCCCCACCACATACATGTGCAGACATACAATATGGTAGTTTTAATGAAAAAGCCCCGTAGCTCTTCAAATTGGGTGACTACAACTCCTTTTGAAAAAGAAAAGTTATACCAATCCTTCATGCTTTATAAAATGTTGCACATGTCTTGCTGCCAATATGAAGAGAGTTTCAGTGAATTAGTCCATCTGAACATGCAAACGGTCATAAAGAAGCCAAAAAATATATTTCATATTAAAAGAGAAGAAATATAGATCCACAAAACTTATAAAAAGAAATAGATTTTTGCAAATTTCTAAAAACAGAGGAGTCAGTAGCTCATATGGAAAAGAGTTCTAATCAACTCATAGAAGGGTAATCCTTTCTCCCCCAGTTTTAACAAAAGGCCACACCTTTTAACTTCAAAGTTCAAAGTCGCCTCACCGATTGCTTGTAATCTGAAATGTGGGTTTCATTCGGTGTTCACAGATGTGAATTCTCCCAAGCAAGAAGAGTGAAAGGAGTACTTATATGCAACAAAAATTCATGCATCCTTTAGTGTTGGACAAAGCAGAAAATTTCACTCGTATTATGACTTAAATTGATTCCTTATTTTTTTAGATTTTCAGTGGCTTCTTAATTATGACTTAAATGTGCTCCTAATCAACCAAAGCAATATATTAGCATTGAATAATAACCTGCATTCCTCTTCTAACAAATGAATCAATTAAGTCAAAATTTTTGACAAAGGAATAAATGAGTTTATATAAAAATGACGCTAGAAATATTCCATAAAAAGCTATACTGACTGAAAAAATTGCATCTTTTTCTTAAATTCATACCAATCTGTACTTTTGCTGTAAAAGGCCAATAGATTGAGCTAAAATTTTAATCTTCAGGTAAAAACAGCCTGGAAATATTCAAGAATAACCCCAGGGGCATGGCAATATCCATTATCAATGTATATGGATAACTAATTGGAGCTGACAACCAATGCCCCAAATCATTGAACTAGCAACAGTGAAAATGCATCAAATTCAGCTAAACACAACACTTATAAATCAAAGCAGCATAAGAAACAGAAATGCATTCATCTTGAATCCCTTCACTACAAACTTAATATTCCCAACTTAAATTTTCTATTTTTTCATATTTCCTCGCAAAAAGACCTTAATGGAGCCACCAACACTACTTTTCTCAAGATGGGTCTCCACAAAAACACAATAATTAACAAAGATCTTTTAAAAAATCAGTAAACAAGCCACAAGATTAAAGAAAATCCAACCCAATTAACAAATTATCACTGACCAATCAATCAAGAAAGAGGAAATGACAGAACCCAAATTAAAATGTTACTGAATAATTGAACCAAGAAGATGACAACATTAGAATAATCAATCTAGGAAACCAATTAAAAACAAAAATAAATAAAACAAATAACGAAGGGATCTGATAGACAACAAACCTGAAACCACAGAGTAACTGTAATTTACTCCGAAGTAATAGTGTGATGAGTGTTGTTAGGGTTGATGATTCCTGGGAGCGTTGAATCTACAAAAGAAGCATCTTTGGTTCAACTGTGTCTGTGTGCGTGTGTGTATATATATCGTCTGTGCGTCTGTGAGAGAGAGAGAGAGAGAGGATAACCGACGCGCTCCAGTAGAACTTCACATAATTGTTTTTACAGTTGGGCTGGTTGTTCTTTGTTTCTCTTTTGTTTATTTTTAGTGATATTATTATTATTATTATTATTATTATTATTATTATTATTATTACTATTTTACCATTTCTTACATCGTGACCCTATCATAGTCTAGTGTATTTGTGTTGAAAGATTCTTCTTCAAAAGGTAGTATGATAAGTTCTTTCTTATATATCATATAGTCATCACAAAAATACCATGGATTACAATGTAATGTGTGTGTTTGTATGTTTGTATGCATGTGTATGTATACATCACATTGATGCAAACATAAGTTCTAGAGGTTTAATAAATAAAATTATCGAACTTATGCTAAACTATTCAACTCTTTTAAAGTTGTGTATAAAATGGAGTTTGTCAATTATATAAAATTATTGAACTTATGCTAAACTATTCAACTCTCTCAAAATTGTGTATAATATGGAGTTCATCAATTAGAATAGTTTGATTGATAGTTCAATGCAGCTAGGATACAAACATAATTGACAAATTGGTGTTATGTAGATAAAACTATTTAATACGTCAATCGAACACGAAAAAGATATTTTAAAAATATACTTCGTGAATTGTAAAAAAGATATAGAAATGAAAATCCCATACAAGGACCGGGAGTTTTGATACAAGTATTGTGTTGTAGTTGAGAGAATTAAGGAAACATACCCGATTTAGAGGCAATTCTTAGATAAATATAAGTATGATCAAATAACTAGTCTTAGGCATCAAATAGAGAGCATCCAACAAACTCTGGCCATGTATGTGAGATTATATTTTAGAAAAATTTTCTTTCATTTTTCTAACAAGATAAATCTATATAGTTGGCGTAAGTATTTGAAGATTTTTATTGAGAAAATCCCACTGCCCTTATTTTTACAAGTATTATTGTTTTAAAAACAAAGTTTTATTGGTATAAATATCCTTCCAGCATCATATATATTAGTGAAAAATTTAATCTGGCTTAATTCAATCAAATTTAAGTAAATTAAATGACAAGTGGATTATTGTTATTTTAATGCATTAGTTAATGAAAATGATTAATGACAAGGCAAGTTGACATGAGTTGCACTTATTTCGTGATTAAAGTACAAACTAGAAATTACTGACATAATAATTGGTGACTAGTGCGACAAGTGAAATGCGTTTGAGCTGCCCACATAATTTAATTGGATTTAATTTTTAAAAATAAAATAAAAATAAGAATTTTCATATATTCTTTACCTGTTTGTAGGCAAAAGATATCCTAATTGCAAGTATAGTTGCTTATTCAATCTGTACTATTTAAAACATAGAAGGGGTTTAGAGTAATTATTGTAGTACTCTTTTAAATGTATTGGGCTAATTAAACATATTTTTTTCAAAAGAAAAAGGCAATAATTTCACTAATCAAGTAATCAACTTATCAGAAGTTATAATTACCAAATAGAATTTCAGATCACCAGAAGCACAGCATGTGGGCTTAATAGGCATTTTGGGCTTTTGCAAAATAGACCCATACACAGAGTCAGTTTGGGCTGCCAAATAGTCTTCCTAGTTGCATTTGTAGCCCAAACTATTCTTGTTTATCAAGGAAAGTTAGTTTGGTAATTGAATATAAGATTTAGTTAGAACTGTCGATGGATGGAATTTTATTGTAAATTTAATTTGAATTCGATTAGAATTTTAAATTTTTTATGTGATTAAAATATCTAATGAATTATATTTGATTATAAATATTTATAATTTGAAATAAGTAAATTGGATATAGAATTAAGAAATTTGATCCATTAAAGATACGAATCCGAATTTTAATATTTTTTTATTAAATTAATACTATTATATAATATTACTAAAAAAATTTAAAATAAAATTTATATATTGTATTGACCTAATATCTATTTTAATGCATATATTATGCTATTAATATTGAGTTTTTAACTTCAAAAATAAGAGGAATACTGATAAAATGTGAAATATAATAATGTATAATAGTTTATCTATACATTAATTTAATGTGAAATAGAATTTAAGTATTTAAATATTTAACTTTTGGATCAATATATAATAAAAAATTATTAAAAATCAAATATGATCTAAATTTATTTTGTAAATACAATATTTTTTAGAGCCTAATATGATTTTTTTTTCTTTTATTTTTCTATTTATCTATTACTAATAAGATAGTTTAGTAATAATATAGATTTTTATTATTTATTACTAAGTATTAACCGTGAATGCAGGAACAATATCATCATCGTCGTCGTTCTCATCATACGACTTTTGCTTTTTAATTTTTTCTTTAAATTTGGAATGTTCATATTGACGGTTTTCAATCAAAATAAGTCATATTTGTATGAATTTCTTAATAAGTAATTAATTATCAGGACAAAATAGTTGATTTTAATGATTGCCTCTGGTTTGAACAATTGTGTATGTCTGAAATGGACAAGTAATTCGTGCACCCATTCCCCACCTAGATGCATGCATTGTCTTACCGGCAATGCGGCCCTCCAATGTTCAAATGCTTGCAAGATTGCCATTAATGGCAGTCACCTACCCTCTTTGACGAAAGTTATTTGATACGGTACTGCTTATCAAACTATTTCTTCATTCATAAATACTGTCGCATGTTTTTCTTTTTCTTTTTTGATTGGGCAGTATAATGGGATATTGGACCTCAAACACGACAAGTTTAGGGGTCCCTGGAGGATTCAGATGAAAATTTTATAATTTATGGTCGCAATGGTGCAGTTGCTATGTAAAATTATAACAAGAAAGTATACCCGTATTATTTAGTTCTTGGAGTATTTATAATTGTTGGTTGCCTTGATTCTACGGCATAAAGTCTCGTTGGCTTATTGGATGGCGCCACGTGCAATTCTTGAATTGTTGGGATGACATGTCGCCTTTCTTCTTATGAATTGATATCGAGTGAGATGTGCTTTTTGATAAAACATCAGTAGAAGTGTAAATCTTAACTTTTACCCACATAATTCGAAGACAAAAATAAATTTAACATTATCTTTCATTTGAAGACATAATTTATCCCTATATGCTTCATATTCGTTTGAACTTTGCTTAAAAGAAATATTAATAGTTGTGTTATCAATAAATTGTAGGAATGACCCCAATAATGAATGTGTATGTAACACAATATAACCCATAAGGGTCATATAATCTTATGCAAGATTTATTTGGAAAAAACCACCCAATAGAAAAACATGCAATAAATGACCTCTTATTGTAGGTATGGCATTGGTGCAGCCATAGTGGCTAGTTTCCATTTCCAAAAGGGACCTCTCCAACTCCAAGGCCACGTGTTCAAGTGTGAGCCTTGTCCACTTTCCAATTTTTTGGAGTGTCAGAATTACTTTCGACTTCAAATTCAATCAATATTTATTACACTCTGCATGGTAATTATGAATCCAAACTACTCACTGCTATGGATGGCCCTTCAGTTCCCTTGAATTCTTGAATTTTATATTTTATTTGGATTCAATTTTATTAGTTTTTATTTTAGAAGATGATTGTGGATAGTTTTGATAAACTCGCTTCAAGTATAAAACTTTGAGCATTAAGAAACGTTTTTGTTATTTTTACTAAAAGGGCTCGTACATCATATATCGTTTCTTTCAATGTGTGTTCCATTTATAATAATCTAATTAATTTTTCGAATGAAAAGATATTAGACATTCTATTTTTTGAAACTAACAACTTTAATATTACTTGAAGTACAATTATTTTTGATTCTCCAATTTCCTCCGAGGAGTTCAAACTTGCAACTGATCTATTCATGATAGAAACAATAACTTACCACCAAATTATTTATTTTTTTAATTTAATTTTATAATTAAATAAATCGAGTTTCAACAATTTTCAATTGAGCTATGTATGAAATGAATACAAGAATTTTGTTTCTTAGCATATATTTTAATATTTTCAAGTAATTGATTCAAATTTGAATCGAACTTCTAATCTTATAATAAAAGAAGTATTCAAATTTTATTTATTATCTTCAACAAAATAAATTCGAACAAATTTTTAACAATAAAATAGATCGAATATTGAATGATTTAATTTGTTATCGATTAGTATTACTTTTACATTCTCTATTATGTTGTAAGGTTGCCTTGGACCATATCTAAAATTATATACACGTAGTGTTATGTTGCCTGCTTGCTATATTAATATTTTGGAATGTAATTAATTGCTAATTCCAATTTGGACAATAAGCTAAAGATCAAGACAATGTGGTCTGGAAAGAGCATTGCCGAGAATAGGGAGTGACTGCTAGGGGGAGCTAGAGACTTAATAAAATGAAAGGAAATTGAGAAAGACAAAAAATTATTCTTCAATTTGTTCAAAATTAATGAGAGCTAAATTGTTTTATTTGGTACATGCATCGTGCCATATCTACTTGATTAGAGTTAATATTAAAGAACAATTAAATTACTTGATATGCGATTTAAAATTAATTTGAGTTTGATTGGTTAAGTGTAATAAACCAAATGTCAACATTTTTTTTTCATTTGATAAAATTTGAAAACCACATTGAGTTAGAATTCAACTCGATCAACTAAATAACAAAAAAATAAATATAAAAATTAAAAAAAAAATTATACCCTCAACTTGATTAAAGCTTATTTGGGCTTAACTTGTTTAATAAATCAAATTAAACCCAATTATAATTTTAAATTCAATAAATAAATTAAATTGAAATAATAACTTGTTGACTTAAACTCTACTTCAAATAAAATTCAAATCTGAATAATATATATAGATATAGATATACAAGTTGACTATTATAGTGCACAAGATGTAGTATAAGGACACATATGTATGGCATTGATTTGGTTGACATAGAGATTTGCTTTCCCATGCTAAGATGTTTTTTTCCCTTCCACTTGACAAATTAAATAATGAGCCAAAAGTCAATCTTGTGATCAGTTCTAATAATTTATCAGCAACTTGGGGGCATAAAAATTTTGGTGTAACTAAACAAATTAATTAGCAATAAAATATAAATATAAATCTTTATGCCTAATATGCCTTCTATATAATTAAAATACCATGGCTTCACCAAAACAGTAATAATGACACTAGCAAACTCTCATGCTTGCCATCTAGTATTAAATCCACATCATTAATTGGATAGCCCTTATTGAATGTAATAAATATTCATGTCATTTGTCAAAAAATAAAATTTATTTAATTCCAACTACATATTCCAGCAAATATCATGAAAGGAGTTTTTCCCAAGTAAAAAGTAAAGCAAATTAATAACATATACTGATACGGGTTGGGGTGATCTTTTGAGTTTGATGTTCATATGGACTAGTAAGATCCTCCAAATAGTCCAATAAATCTAAATTTTGAAATCATAAAAAGATTGTTAGAGTTGTTGAGAAAGGATTCCGACAAAAATCTTTTGAAGCTCAAGTTAAATCGATAGAGTAAAATAATATATTAAAATGAGAGAAAATATGAAAGAGAACATTTAATGAGTTTTTGGTAGCATACATGCCTAGTGAATAGACTTGGATTTATACTTATTGCTTTGTCAACTGCATGGCGGATTATTTGGAAAAATTTGAATGCTTCACGTTATAAGGGATGAACAATCAAGATTGGTTGGGGTTGGGAGTCTGGTTTGATGACCTAGATCCAACCCAATTGCAAAAAGACACTAATTCTCTTTGAACAAGGGTATTTTTGATTATTTTGAATTGCCCCATCATATATTATAGTGAAATTTTCACATACTACTTGAGTATATTTTTCAAACACTTGACCACTTCTACACAATCAACAAAGAGATTCAATTCAGAGGGAAGACAGCTTCTAGAATAAATAGTATATTTATATTTTGAACTTTCTTTCCTTCTCTATAAATGCAACATCAATTGGACATTGTCTATACAGAGAAAAAACCAAACAACCCCTACACATGATGTCTCTAGCACCACCTCAAAATCTTCAACTCTTTTCTTTCTTCCTCTTGGCTCTTTTTGCTCCATCCATTTGTCTCAACACAGTCACACCAAAGAATGAGTCAAACACAAGAGGAATGTTTGTTTTTGGTAGTTCTTTAGTTGACAGTGGCAACAACAATTTCCTTCCAAATTCCATAGCCAAAGTAGATTACTTTCCTTATGGAGTTGATTTTCCTTTAGGCCCTTCAGGAAGATTTACCAATGGGAAAAATGTTATTGACATATTGGGAGAACAAATGAACCTTCCAAACTACATCCCACCATTTACTGATCCCTCAACAAAGGGAAGTAGAATAGTGAATGGTGTTAACTATGCTTCTGGCGGTTCTGGCATACTTGATGATACTGGTGCAGTTGCAGTAAGTATATATACTTCCCTTTTTTTGGGATATATACAAAGTTTTGTGGCTCTAAATTTACATTTTGGATCGTCTTTTTCATGGGGTTGTATCTATCTCCTGTTTCACTAGATCGATACAGCTAACTGTATGCAATATACAATCAAGTGTTGATGTATTCCTCATGGAACATGATATGAAACAGCATTTGGAATAAAGAATTTGAGCTGTGAAAAACTGTTGATGTAATCCTCATGGAATATTCTATTTTATGCCCATGTCTTATTATATGGTTTTCTTGACTTTGTTATGACTGTCCTAAAGGTTACTGGATGGCTAACTATTTCCTTTGGCTCATGTTTCCTCTTATGGTTTTGACACTTTTGTGATAAAATAAAATTCACGTGATTCAGTCACATGATTATTTGCATGCTGTTGTTAAGCCATATATGCTACTAGAATAAGTTATAAATATTATCCATTGTGGAGGCTGGTAGGTGTTACTGCCAATACTAAAAAAAGTTGGTTGTAGGGGTAAAAAGCAGTTCAAATCCTCTATCTAATATATATTTTATCTTCCTATCTTAATTTCGTTTGTGCATGTCAACTATATCTTATAAACAACTAATTTTTTTATATACAAGGAAAGATTTAATACCCTTTGTATATGTGTACATACAGTGAAAGAAGATGAAGTACATATTTGAATAAAGAATCCAAATGCAGTAAAAGGTGTGTTGTATGGTACACTCAAATTAATATCTGCATGCATTATCATATGACCTTTTAACTGCTGGTCATATGTCAAAAAGGTCAGTTATTGCTATTTAATGGAGATGGTGGCTAAGAAAAGCTGATTTCTTGATCCAGGGAAATGTAATCAGTTTGAATCAACAAATCAGAAACTTTGAGAAGGTAACTCTGCCAGAATTGGAGTTGCAGCTTGGGGAAAATAGCAGAGAAATACTGCCTGAGTTCCTTTTTGTGGTGGGAAGTGGAGGAAATGACTACTCACTCAACTACTTTATGGGCTTGGCCAACCAGAATGTCAGTATTGAAGATTTTACTGCCAATTTGACCACCACACTCTCTCAACAACTCAAGGTAGTTGGATTGGATTCTTTTTCACTGCAACTAGTTTCAGTTTTGAAGTGACTTCTATAATACAAAGTGGTTTTTATTTGTTTTGGAGTGATTGAAAGTGTTACTTCTACTTTTAATTTTTTAAAGGTAAGTGAAGAAAAGCTAAAAGTTAAAAGCAATCGTCTTGTAAATTCTGCAATTTTTTTGGTACTTTTAGCTGTTATTTTCACACATAATCAACTTCTATCACAACTTTTTACTACTTCGAAAGTAAAAGTTTTTGTAAACACTTGTGGTCTAACCATGAATTGCTCGACATCTTATGTTACGCAGAGGTTGCACAATTTGGGTGCTCGCAAGTTTGTGCTCATGGCAATAAATCCTAACGGTTGCAGTCCAATGGCAACGGCCAGGGTTCCGACACATGAAGGTGGCTGTGTACAAAGCTTAAATAGAGCAGCTCATATGTTCAATGCCCAATTGAAGAACCTGGTAGTTGCTATCAGGCCTCAAATGCCTAGTTCTAACCTTGTTTTTGTCAATGCTTACAAAGTTATTAGGGATATCATAAGATATCCTAGTTCTAAAGGTAAGCTCTGCATCCTTAGATAATATATGCTCTTCAACAAGTTCATAAATAGAGATGCTTAGAATTAATAATTAACAAGGACTAAATTAAAGAGGGATTTTATGATTTAGTCACACACCACATTTGCATAGAGAAGGTTGCATTTCACTTTTATACACCAAAATTAACCAAACAAGATAAGGAGTTCATAAGTAGGCTCTTAGAATAAAAGAAATTGAATTTAGAGTGTGTATGACTAAACTTATTTAAAAAAATTTATAAGTTCATACATTTTATATTTTGAAACTTATAAGATATTAGGTTTTATTACAAAAATAGGCCATTGAAGATGCGCTAAAAGAATATTGTTGTAGTTGCTTAATACCAATATATATTCTCATTTAATTTCAAGAATACCATTGGGAACATATTTGAACTTAGTTTGGAGTTGTCTCATCTAATTCTTTAAGTTTTATCATCAAATAGTTGTTTTATCTATTCCAATTATAAGTTTCATCTTTCTTTATCTACTCCACATGGTCAAAAGATTGAAATGTTAATGTTTTTGATTCATGCAGGATTTCGAGATGCTAATAATTCTTGTTGTGAAGTAGCGAAGGTAAACGAAGGTGGAACGGGAGTTTTGTGCAAGAGAGGAGGTTCAATTTGTAAGAACAGAAGTGAATATGTTTTCTTTGATGGCTTACATCCAACGGAAGCTGTAAATGTTGTGATTGCAACAAAGGCTTTCACATCCAA
>JACGDI010005455.1:1468067-1481797 GCA_014898725.1 Jacaranda copaia | reverse complement strand
ACTCTTTCTCTCATCAAATCAGCTTTATGGGCAAATCCCACAAAATATATACAAATGCAGCAACCTTGAGGACCTTCGCTTAGCCATGAACCATTTCAACGGCAACATACCAAATGAAATTGGGAGTTTGAGCATGCTTAGGGTGTTATCTCTATGGTCAAATGAGTTTACAGGTATGATTGTTTTTGACTTTTTTGTATGATTTAGTACGAGTACTATTTGAAAATTATCACTTTGTTTGACATCTATAAATTAAGTTCTTCGTCTAATAAAACTCTCGTGCCACTTGTATACACATTTTCAATATTCTCAAACAATTTTCTTTTTTATGCATAGTGTTGTCGTATAATAACAAATATGTATGTTCCATACCAATGCTAGTTGGAAACTTCATTTATTTGAAGTATCTAAACCTTCAAAAAAACAACTTTAATAACAGGTAGTTTGGAAATCACTCTTGATTTTCATGTTCACAAATATTATTCTTGTCTATGCATTTTTTTATGTAAGATCTTTTAAATAAGTATGTTCTAATTTAATTTTCTAATTCGGCAAATGTTTAAACCAACCTTACTTAATTTACTCCATACTCAAGTAAATGAGCTCGGAAGCATACCAAACATATTTTGCATTATACTTAATTGTAAGATATTTGCTGGTGACCTATTGATTTTTGTTTGCTATCCAGTGGAATTATAGTGCCACACTTTAATGATGAGAAACAAAACAAATGGGAAAAAAAATAAAATAAAATTATATTACACTTTTAGTCATCCTCTAAAAATGTCATTATGGATTTAGGCTAAGAATCATAATAATGAAAATTACACTATATATATTTTTTAAAAAATTTATACACACAGTCCATAATTTCACACTTTGTGTGTGAAATTTATATTACTGAGCCAATGACCATTCAAAAAAATTACTTTATACCTTAGATAATAACAATTTAACACGCTTTTCAAAGTTTTATATCTTTTTTCATTAGATAACAAAACTGAGGTGTTAATTGCACATAGTTAAAGTGAAACATTGTTCTTATTGTCTAAACTCTTATTTGAAGATTTCACTTTTAGCCAGTGTTTAAAAAATCAAACCGTTCATTGAACCGAAAAATTTATTGGCTCACGGTTCACTGGTTTAACTGTCGGTCGGACCGTAATTGAATCACAATTGAACTGTGACGTTATAATTATAAAATATATATTTATACTATATATTACTTAAAAATTAATAAAATACCAAAATATAAAATATAAAGAGTTTAAAGGATATTGTCCAATATTACAATCCAAATTTCACTATTTATATTATAAATTATCTCAATAATTTAAATATATCAAATTTAAAGTTTAAAATTGAGAGTATATAAATTAATTCTAAATTCTAAACTTTAAATTAAAGCTTATTTTTTACTTTTAGATAGCTTGTGAAGTGTACTTTAACCTTCAAACTTTGTATTTAGACCAAAAAATAAAAAATAATTTTTTTATTAAAAATTAAATAAAAAATCGATCTAGTTCAATTAAACCGTGAACGGTTCAACCAGCCGGTTTGAACAATTTTTACAAAATATGACGTTTTTTTCATTTTTTTGATTTTTTGAGAAAATCGGACCAGTTCACCGGCCGGTTGACGGTTCGATTGATCCGATCGGCCGGTCTAGTCTGATTTTTTAAACAGTGCTTTTAGCTTAAAGTAATTTCTTCTAAGTTACTTTAACTAGAAGGAAACCAATCTAAATGTAACATATGCATTCATTAGGAAATAAATATTTTCCAGAATTTGAGATATCGTTGCTAGCTTGAAAAATATATAAGATGTATGTTTAGCTCCATAGTGATTTATAATTAGAAATTGGTCAGTTAGTGCTAATTATGTTTAATATTAATTTATTAATTCAAGTAGAGAATTTTGTTTGATCTCATAATAATACTTTTCATTTTTCTTTTTGGAAAAATAATTTGGAAAGAAGCTTGACAAACTTGCAGGTCGCATACCGAAGCAAGTTGGGAACCTCATTTACTTGGAATATCTATATCTTTATGAAAACAGTTTGACAGGTACATACATAAATTTAACAACTTGAAAAGTCACTATTTAATTTTCAGGTTGTCAAATAACTATTCTCTTATGATAACAAACTTACAAGTAGCATACCAAAACAAATTGAAAACCTCTCTTCAGCGAAAGCTATATCTTTGAGATAATAACTTGATGGTTATATGTTCTTAACAACTTGTAAATCATTTGTTTGTAAGATGACAAAGTCATTATATATACTTTTCATGTTTCATTAAGTTTAATCCAATCGACACTAGTTATGTTTAGTAATAATTTATTAATTCATGCGGAAAATTGTGAATATTTGATATAATATTTTTCGTGTTTCATTCAAGTTCAATGACTACTTTGGAAAAATAATTTGTAAGGAAGCTCCACAAACTTACAGGTCGCATACCAAAGGAAGTTGGAAACCTTATTTACTTGGAAGTTCTACACCTCTCTAAAAATAGTTTGACAGGTATGTACATTAATTTGACACCTTGAAAAACCACTTTTGATTTTTATGTTTTCCAAAAATCATTCTCTTGTGATAATAAACTTACAGGTGACATACCAAAACAAATTGGAAATCTCACTTCCTTGAAATATCTATTACTTCGAGATAATAACTTGATAGGTACATATTCTTAACAACTTGTACATTATTTGTTTGGAAGATGACAAGGTCATTATATATACTTTGCATGTTTCATTAAGTTTAATAATTTTTTGTTTAATTATGCATGGTAATGATAAGTATTAAGAGGGTGTTAGGCTAAGCTCATTGAAAAGATCTTATATAAGCTTCTACATCTTATAAAATATTTTTGAAACTTCTAAAATATTAGATCTTTTTTTTAAAAATAAGTTCTTAAACTGTTTGGATAAAATAAGATTTTGGAACTTATAAAATGTTAGTAATGTTAATTTTATAATTAATATGATAAAAATTAATGGAGCTTGTTAATATCTTAAAAATAAGTTAGGAATTTCTTACTTTTTTAAAAAGAGCTTGTAAGCACCTTGCATCTTAGTTTAAGAGCTCATAAGCTCTTTTTTTTAAGAAAATTATCAAACACTTTTAGACATCTTATAAGTTCTCAAACATCTTATAAGATGTTTTGAAGAGCTTATAAGCTCACCCAAACACCCTCGAAGTAGTTATTTCTTTATGAATGAATTGATAATCTCAAAAAATTAATATATTTCAAAAGATAGATATATATTGTTTGAAAATTACATTACATTTGATTATGGTTGTTCTCTCATTAATATATTTTGCTTTATTAGATTTAATAGTAATTTAAAAGCTATACTTTTATAAAGATCATAATAAGAGAACTGTATTTCATAGAACAAAATAAAAAATTATTCACAATATGCATGTTTGCTGCAGGTGAATTACCACAAGAGCTTGGCAATCTAGCTTACCTCGAGAAATTCACTGTGGAATTGAATTCTTTATCTGGAACTATGCCATCTTCCATTTTCAACATATCAACCTTGAAGATACTTGCACTTGGCATCAATAACTTTTCAGGCAGTTTTTCCTCAATTATGGAGATTAATTCACTTCTCAATCTGGAAGAGCTTTATTTGGGTAGTAACAGATTTAGTGGTCCTATTCCAAGCTATATCGTGAATGCTTCTAAGCTTACTTGCCTGACCTTGAGCAACAACTCATTCAGTGGCTCTGTACCCAACTTTGGTAATTTAAGACTTTTACAGTTCCTTCACATTTGGGGAAACAATTTGGTAGGAGATTTCACATTTTTGATCTCTTCACTATCTAATTGCCAATATTTGCTAGACTTGGAGATATCAAAAAATCCATTGAATGGAATTCTCCCAACTTCAATTGGGAATTTATCTACCTCTCTTCAGAGTTTTGCGGCAGCTGGATGCAACATAAAGGGTCAGATTCCTCCTGAGATTGGAAACTTGAGCAGTTTGCTAAGCTTATATCTTGATGGAAATGATTTCACTGGGTTCATCCCAACAACACTTGGGAAATTAAAAAATCTTCAAAAATTATATTTTTCTAACAATCAACTGAAGGGGTATATCCCTCCCGATTTTTGCCAAATGAGTCATTTAGGGGACTTGTACCTGAGTAACAATACACTCGTAGGTCCAATACCTCTATGCTTGGGTGAACTTAAATCCCTAAGAATTGTCTACTTAGACTCAAACAAGTTGAATTCCACCATACCTTCCACCTTCTGGAATCTTGGAGATCTTTTGGTTATAAACTTTTCTTCAAATAATTTGGGTGGTCAACTTTCATCTGAGATTGCAAGTTTGAAGACAATCAACCAAGTAGATCTATCATGGAATCAGTTTTCAGGTGATATTCCAAGCCTAATTGGCAACTCCCAATCAATAGAGTTTCTATGTTTGGCACATAATAAATTTGAAGGTCCTATTCCTCAATCCTTGGGAAATGTCATAAACTTGAAATCATTGGATCTATCTAATAATGATCTTTCTGGAGTTGTCCCAAAGTCTTTGGAGAGTCTTCGCTACCTTCAATATTTTGATGTCTCTTACAACAAATTGGAAGGAGAGATTCCTACAGGGGGACCTTTTGTTCACTTCACTGCTCAATCTTTTGTTCATAACTTTGCTCTGTGTGGTGCAGCAAGATTTCAAGTTCAACCTTGTGTTGTGAATCTTAGAAGATCAAAAATATCAAAGATTGTCAAGTATATGATGCCTCCTATTTTTTCAGCTTTCATTTTGATGATCATCATTCTTATGCTCATAAGGAGGCAAAAACAGAGCAAAATACCACCCCCAGCTCCAACTGATGTCTCACTAGATATTGCTTGGAGAAGAATTTCATATATAGAACTTGTACGAGGAACAAATAACTTTAGTGAAACCAACCTACTTGGAAGGGGAAGCTTTGGTTTGGTACTCAAAGGGACACTTTCTGACGGATTAAATGTTGCAGTAAAAGTTTTCAACTTGCAATTGGAAGGAGCTGCCAAAAGCTTTGATACTGAAAGCAAATTATTGAGCACCATTCGACATAGGAACTTAGTCCGAATAATTGGTTGTTGTAGCAACACAGAATTTAAAGCCCTTATTCTTGCATACATGCCAAACAAAAGCCTGGAGAAATGGTTATACTCTGACAACTATTGTCTAAATGTGATGGAAAGACTCACAATAGCAATAGATGTTGCATTGGCCTTGGAATATCTTCATTATGGTCATACATTCCCTATTGTCCATTGTGATATAAAGCCAAGCAATGTGTTGCTTGATGAAGACATGACTGCTCATGTTGGTGATTTTGGTATTTCCAAGCTCTTTGATGAAGGGGAGATTGTGATTCAAACCAAAACCTTGGGGACGATTGGCTACACAGCACCAGGTAATGTTTAATAAATTCTCTCAATATGTTTCTTTTATTTCATCTAGATTTCAAAAATTGAATCCTTCAATAATGATATCTATAACATGAACTAGAGTATGGATCAGAAGGGAAAGTGTCGACAAAGGGGGATGTTTACAGTTATGGTATAATGTTGCTAGAGATGTTTACAAGGAAAAAGCCGACATATGATATGTTTAGTGAAGAAATGAGCTTGAAGGACTGGGTGAGTGAAGCAATGCAAGAAAATGAAATAACTCAAGTTGTGGCTCCTGGTTTAGTAGAGAGAGAAGATCAACAAGTTGATGCCAAGGTGCAATGCATCTCATCTCTTTTTCAATTGTCAATGGAATGCTTAGCATTTTCTCCTGAGGAAAGAATTAACATGATTGAAATAGTGATTGCTCTCCATAGGATCAAAGCCAGACTTTTAGCAGAGACTAGAAGGTGTCAAATAAATGTAATTTCCACTGTCGAAGGTAATAGTTATTGATAACAATAGTGTTCTTGCATGACTTCCATGAAAACGAATAAGGATGCTTGAATTAGATTTTAAGTGTTGTGTTCTTAACGAGTCTATGAATTTGATATATAGTTTAATGGCGTAGAAAATATGTGTTGTTGTTGAGCTTCTATTGTTGTTCGAAGTATCATATAAAACAAGCATTTTCTTTCCATTTTTCACATAAAACATCCATATGTCATATTAAAGGTACTTAACATATAAACAAACTTATATGCATAAGGATATAATACATGAATCTTTTATCATAACCTCAAGTCGCAATATGTTGATGAATACTATGAATATACTTTGATGAATGTTATGTGGCTTGTGGATCATTTAGGTGATTTCTATTCTAACTATGATATTACAATGTGGGCTTTCTTGATTTCTAATTTTTCATGTTTTGAAGGAAATTAAGCCCACAAAAAAATACCACTCATAAATGTGCCTTTCTGGGTTGGTGCAATTTGATTGTGTTTGAGCCAAGATGGATTGATCTTGGACAGCTACGCATCACTTGGTCTATAATTGATTATATCAACTCTCTGTGGATAGTACTATAGTTCTCCTTGCCTTCATTAGTAAAAATTATGTACTATAATACTATTATAGATTTATAAGGATTTAAAAGGAGTGTGATAGTAAAAAGGATCAAGACAGAGGGGGGGGGGTGAATTGATCTTTTTCTAAATCAATTAAACACTTTCGTCCGTTGAAAAGTTTTGCAAAATATTTGATATAGAGTAATATTCAAAAATCAAAATGAATATAGAAATAGATATAAGAAAGCAATAAAATGAACACGAGGATTTATAGTGGTCCGGCAAGCCTATATTCACTATCTAAAATATAATCTTAGGATTTTAACCTGCACTTATATTAAACAAACGTGAAGTTATGGTGATGAAAAAATATAAGAAATTGATAACAAAAAGCAACTTCCTCTATCATAGAAACGCCTAACAGACTAGATGAATGAAGGCAAAAGCAAACTTCCAAAGTAATATCTTGTAAAGTTCTGAACTTTGAGAAAGGTATTATTTTGTCTTAGTCTTCATCTTTTAAATAGACAAATCTTGATTCTTGATATCTTGTCTTCCAATGAAATCTTTTCTTCTATAACATGCAGATTTTCGCAAGAAAGTTCCAACGGTTACCTTCCTTCTTTACTTTTGGAGAATTGCTTTTCTTCTTTATATTAAGACACGATTTGAGTGGGCAGATTGTTGATCTTGTGATATTGAATCCTTTGAGCATTTTTCTTATTGATAGCTAATGTAATATGGAATAAGATTTACTAACTAACATTTCCTTGCAAAAGATCATAATCAAAACTTATTCTAAGGAGATCCCAACAATCTCCCCTTTTTTGATAATGATCTTTTTACATACACGATGTGCTCCCCTTAGTTGAATCTTCCCCTAACTATAAGCTGTGATGAGGAGAAATACCTACCGCTAAAAAACTAATTTCAAGCTTTCAAAGGAGTTTTGAAGTTCAATGTTAAGCAACATTAATATAATGCATAACAGGAGATGTTAAACTTCAAAAAGCAGAATAGTTTGACATAAATTAGTTCACAAAGCCTTCTCCACTAAACAAAAATTCCAGCATCAGCAAGAATAATTTCACAAAAACATATACTAAATAGAGAGTATTAGTTCTACAGATACTGAGTAGAAACCATTTAACAAACTAGTTTTCACATGAGTTTCTAGTTCCACAAAATATTAACTGAAAAATAAAACAGAAGTTCCACTTCCACAAAATAGAGAGTTTTAGGTTCTAGTTCTAGATAACCATTTCTCCCTTCGGTCAATTATCAGCATGAGAGGAATTCAATAGGGATTTTTTTTTGGAAGGAACATATATTTTTTTTGCATTTATTTTTCCATATTTAATATTAATATGCCTTAGTTTTAAATTTTTGCAAGAGAAGGTATTATGCTCATTTAGTTCTTAAGAAAAGTGAAACGTTCATTTGAAAGGGCTTTAGTGAGGATATCTGCCAATTGGAACTTGGTTTCCACATAATTTATGCAAATAACACCACTAGTTACATGATCTTTTATGAAATGGTGCCTAATTTCTATATGCTTGGTTTGGAATGATGAATAGGATTTTTTATAATACTAATAGCATTAGTATTATCACGTTTAATAAGTATGTTAAAAAATTCATATTGTAATTTGGGAGAGTTCGTTTCATCCAGAGAATTTTGGTGCAATAGTTTCCAAGCGCCATATAATCTTAGGATTTTAACCTGCACTTATATTGAACAAACGTGAAGTTATAGTGAAGAAAAAATATAAGAAATCAATAATAAAAAGCAACTTTTTCTATTGCAGAAACTTCTAACAGACTGGATGATGGAACACAAAAACAAACTTCCAGCACAACTTCCGGAGTAGTATCCTGTAGAGTTTGAACTTTGAGAAAGGCATTGTTTTATCTTGGACTTCATCTTTTAAATAGAAGAGTCTTGATTCTTGATATCTTGTCTTCTAATGAAATCTTTTCTTTTATAACATGCAGATTTTCGTGTGAAAGTTCCAACAATTACTTTCTTTCTTTACTTCTGGGGGATTGCTTTTTTTTTCCTTCTATTAAGGCATGATTTGAGCGGGTAGATTGCTAATCTTGTGATATTAAATTCTTTGAGCATTTTCCTTATTTACATCAAATGCAATATGGAATGAGATTTACTAGCTAACATTTCCTTGCAAAAGATCATAATCAAAACTTATTCTAAGGATATCCCAATAGAGTGAATTCAAAATCTATGGAAACTGGCCAATGAAGTTGAGCAGGCAATAAACTATTCAACTAGTAACTAATTCAAGCGAACTTTTAGAGGAAAAAATTTGAGATATAAAAAATCGGGATTTTAGGTTCTCTACCAAGTCAAAACTTTTGCAACTCTAGAGTAAAAGAAAGCCCAGCCAAAAATTCCTAGACAAGTCAGCTTGCTAGCTAGTCAAAACTTTGTAGCTGCCTAAGACTTGCAGAAAAAATGAAGAAAATCAATTTTAATGTATAAAAGAATGCAAAATGCACAAGTTAAGGATCAACTAGGAAATTCCAAGAAAGAGCTCGTGCGATTTTATAACACGCCCGCCCGGCCAGGTAAGAACATACCAGATTATTGTAGAAGCAGGAGGAATTAATAATAGTGTAGAATACAAATAATCAGAAGGAATGAGAGACATTTTTCTTGAGTTACCTGTATAGACATCGATCATTCTATAGTTGAGGCTTTTTAGGAAAATGATGAGGCGGATTGTTAGAAACATTGCCCTCTATGTACGTGCCCTAATTTCTTTCACCATCTGTACAACTAATTACATTATTATTCAAACCATCTTCAATGTCCAGGCTCAAGAATCAGAATGATCTTTTTGAAGAACTGAAACGAACTAAATGGACACTAGGTGATAATTTGTCTGAATTTGGATTAATCCAAATATTTAGTATTGTTAAGACAATTCTCAGTTTTGGTTCGAAGTCATTCTTGAGGAGTCTTGCGAAAGTTTGGTGGGAATTAGTATTACGTTCACATCTTTGAAGATTTGCTCTTCATTGTTTTTAAGCTTCAAGATGAATTCTTTTTTTAATTTTACATAAAAAACCATTGATTTAGTTTATACCATTTTATGATTTTATTTGATGACCAAAAAATTTTCCTCACACGATATTAATGGAGCTGATGAAGTGACCCTCGTCTCTTTCCTATGCACCCCAAAATTAACCCAAATAAAAGAACATAACAATGGTCCTAATTTATAGAATTAATCCAATTTATGATAAAATGACCGGAATTTATATTTCAAGTAAAATAGGATGCCAAAAAAATGGTCCCAATTTATAGAACAAATCCAGTCTACCAGAAATGATGCAGTTTATATTCCAAATAAAGTGGATGCCATTATTTTCCAACCAAAATTTGCACGGCTGAGAATAACAAAAGTTGTTACCTCTCTATCATCTATATAGCTAGTGATTGAGTAATTCTGGCAATTTTTATTGTAAATCAATAGTCACTATATATCACCAATCATTAACAATAACAACTTGTATAGAATTTTTAGTAATTTTCAATTTTGATACTTTGTACAACTCTTGTATATAGGGCTGTCAAAGGGTCAGATTCGAATTGGATCATACTAGATCCAAGTTCAAATCCGGAAATAATATGCTAGATCCAAATCCGATCCAAGATCCATTGGATTTGTAGTTAGTATAACCATATTCGGATCCAAATAAAAGTGGGATATCTAAAAAAACTCAAATTTGAATACTTCAAAAATCATCATATATTTATTATTTTTTAAAAAATTTAGTAGAATCCAAATTCAAAATGTTCATCCTTAAAAAAAATACACAACAAATTAATGAATAAATTTTCAAGTCTATTGATCACTTAAAAGTAACAATAGAATTTAACTCAACCATATTCATTTATCAGATCATTACATTTTATGTTCAATTGCTAATAATAGTACTTATTTGATGTTATAAATATATAGTTATACATGATTCATAATCAATTAACTATAAAATCAAAGTTTTATAAAAAAGAAACTCATTCTGATTACATCGAGATTTGTTTTGTATTTTTGCTATATTATGGCATTCGGTTCTTACTCATTATTCTTTCCACATAATTTTTAGTTATAAAAATTAAAAAATAAGTGATATAATTATGATGTAAATAAGCTCGAAATCTAATAATTTATGTGAAAAACACATGATTTCATATATTGTACAAGAGTTCTTTACTTCTTTCATCCAAATATCTACTTTGGCATTACTATAGGACTATGTGTATATATATATATGTATAATATTAAATATATTTAGATTCGAATTATTAATGGATCGGATTGAGTAATATCCATATTTGCTCCATTTATTTTGGATTTTGAACTTTTTTAATCGGATCACATCCATCGAATCTTTTATCGATTAAAGATCCTAAATAATCGGGTCGAATTCAGACTAAAATCCGCTCCATTGATAGCTCTACTTGTATGTACCTATTAAACTTCAAAAATCACTACCATGAAAAAACTAAAAATTCTTGTCACTAAACATAAACAACCCGAGGAGATTTCAATATTATCAATTCTAAGGGTTTGTAGAAATTAAGTTGCCAATCATTAATTCTATTGCAAATATTTATGGGCTTTCTAAATTTCTAGTTCACTAATTTCTTTCAATTGTGTTTTAAATGCTCAAACTCAATTAATAAATGATTTTTTTGGATGAGAGAAATATTTTGGACACAAATATGTGTATTTTGGTTGTTAAATGATTTTACAATCGTGGGGTTGGCTGTTTGACCTGCAAAACACGTAATTGTCAGACTTCCCATGGGTTGGGTCTAAATATCCATTTAAGGTACCATTATACCCATTGGAGCATACGTTAATGAATGGGTGAAGTATGTCTATATCCACTACCAAAAAATTAAACATATGCTATGAAAAAATTTACTATGAAATTAATTTTCTAGTTATAATTATAAATTATAGCTGCAATTTTTTGTAACAAATATAATTTTTTTAATTATAATAAAAAAATTATAAATAATTAATTTATAGCATTATACGTTCGATGCATAACAGATTACATATTTTTACTTTATTAGTAAAAAAATTAATATATTTATAAAAATAGAATGATCATTAGCTACAGATTGATCGTGACGAATGTTAGCTATAAGAGTATCAACTTTCAATTTGGCTAAAATAATTTTGTTGCCCCAAAGCAACAAACTTTTAGCATTGGTTACGGGTTTGCCATAATTGATGCTCTCATTTTTTTAATGATTTCCTATGATTTGTCATAATTATAAAAAAGTAATTGTTGTTTCATAAATTACTTATACCCCATAACTTTTGAAATCCTAAGACAGAGACAAAGTGTGGAAAATTGAAAATGCCTTTACGCTAAAGCTGGGAAGAAAAAGATAAAAAAAATGGAGAAATAAAACTAAACAATATTCACGATTTTACCGCCAGTTTGATCACAACACCAACAACGATTCAAGGTAGTAGGAGTTTTTTTACTGCAATAGTTTCAGTTTTGGAGTAGTTTTTATAAGACCGTAATATACGTAGTGTTTGCAACAATTTTAAAAAAGTATTTTTTTTAATAAATTTTTTAGCTAAATTTTAATTGTTTTGAAGTTTTTGAAAGTGTCTCCCTACTTTTAATTTTCAAAAGTCAAGTTAAAAAAACGCTAAAAGTTTGAAACAATTCTCACATAAGTTTGCGACTTTTTGATACTTCTAAATGCTATTTTCACACATTCAAATTTTATTATAACCTTTTATCTCTCCAAAGGCAAATTTTCTTTTAAAGATTTTATACCCAATTTGACTGCCACACTCTCTCTATAACTTTGAGGTAATTACATTTTTTTTTATATTTGCAACAATTTTGAAAATGTGCGCGGTTTTCAATATTTTTAGTGAAAGTTAAATGTTTTACAATGTTTGAAGTGTCACTTCTACTTTTAATTTTCTATGGTTAAGTAAAGTTAATATAGCATCAACTTTTGCAACATTTTGGCATTTTAACTATTATTTTCCCACATTGAACTTTTATTCCAACTTTTTCTTCTCCAAAAATAAAAGTTCTTGCAAACACCCCACGCTTGTCTAACCATGAATTGCTTGTTCTTATGTTATGCATGTAGAGGTTGCACAATTTTGGTGCCCGCAAACTTGTGCTCATGGCAATAAATTCTAATGGTTGTAGTCCATGGCTATGGCCAGGGTTCCAACACGCGAAGGTGGCTGTATACAAAGTTTAAATATAGCAGCTCATATGCGCAATGCCCAATTAGGTTCTAACCTTGTTTTTGTCAATGCTTACAAAGTTATTTGGGATATCAAAAGATATCCTCGTTCTGAAGGTAAGCTCAGCATCCTTTGATAATATATGCTCTTCAACAAATTCGCATAAAGAGAAGCTCATAATTAATAACAAGGACTAAAAGAGGGATTTATGATTTACTCACACACCACATATGAGAAGGTTGCGTTTTGCTTTTACGCACCAAAATCCAAACAGGATAAGGAGTTCATAAGGAGGCTCAAAGAATTCAAGAAACTGAATTTACAGTGCGTTTGACTAAACTTAATTAAAAGATTTTATAAGTTCTTACATTTTATAATTTGAAGCTTAAAAGAAGTTAGGTTTTATTTTAAAAATAACCATTTGGGTACTTTGAACTAAGTTTGGAATTGTCTAATCTAATTCTTTAGTTTTCATCATCAAGTAGTTGTTTAATCTATTCCAAGACAAGTTTCATCTTTCTTTATCTAATCCACACGGCCAAAAGATTGAAATGTTAATGTCTCTGATTCATGCAGGATTTTGGGATGCTAATAATTCTTGTTGTGGAGTAGCAAAGAGAAGCGAAGTTGGAATGGGAATTTTGTGCAAGAGAGGAGGGTCAATTTGTACAAACAGAAGTGAATATGTTTTCTTTGATGGCTTACATCCAACAGAAGCTGTAAATGTTGTGATTGCAACAAAGGCTTTCACATCCAACCTGAAAGCTGAGGTCTACCCTTTTAATGTCAAGCAGCTTTCAAAATTAATTTAAGTTTCTTGTTTCTGTTGAGCTTCTGCATTTTCGTCTCTAGGGGCAGTATATGTAAACTTGTTGGTTATGATTTTGATTAGGTAATTAAAGCATGGAAGTCCATGATTAACTGCATGATCATGGCCTGCTATTGACTACTTAAATTTTACTTGAGCTTAGCTTCTTTAATTAG
>JACGDI010005455.1:1448050-1467967 GCA_014898725.1 Jacaranda copaia | reverse complement strand
AAAAAAAAAGAGAGAGAAAAGAACCTTACAGTTCTTCTAACGTCATGAAACGCAAGTTTGTCTTACTGTTAACAGTCTAATGCAATGATTTTGTTTTCCAGATTTTCCGACCCTTCCATTATGAATTAATTAAAAAGAGACTGTCGCTAATGTAATTTTCTATATTCTAACATTATATATACCAGCTTTGAAGAACATGCATCAATGTACCTTTCTCTTAGTAATTAAACAAATTCGATAACAAAAATCCCAACTGAATGGGGAAATCTTGTTTTCTATTCGCTTTTTATTGGGGAAATAAGAAGAAAGACGTTGGTTATTATTGGGCTACAAGTAACACCTATTTTTAGTTACTTTTCAAATACATGTTAAGTTGGTATTACCTAAGGTATAATCAAAGTAATTTTTTTGGAGTGACATTTAGCTTAGTGGCATAAGTCTTACACATAAAGTGTGATCTAATGAACTTATGACATGTGAATATATAAATTAAAAAAAAATATAAATTAATATTGATTACTACATTTCTTAGCTTAAATCCATAATGATATTTTTAGGGGATGATAAAAATGGTAAACATAATTTTTTGTTCACATATTACATTTGTCTAATCATTAAGGTGTGGTGTTCTAATTCTATTAGATAGTGAACAAAAATCATCACTGTCACCAGTAAATATTTCATAATTAAGTATAATATAAAAAATGTTTGGTATGCTTCCTCATTTGCTTGGATATGGAGTTAAATAAGTACGGCCAATCATAAACATTTAATTAGAAAATTAATTTAGAATTAGAGAGTACTTGCCTGTACTAATTTAAAGATCTCATATAATAAATGATAATAGAGAATAATTATCTAGGAATATGAAAATCAAAGAGTTATTTTTTCAAGGTGTTAAATGTACCTCTGAATTTGTTCTTTTGAAGGCCTAGATAATTAAGATAAGTGAGGTTTCCGACTTGCTTTGGTATGATACCTATAGGCTTGTAATGAGAATAATTATTTGAAAATATGGAATGTGTATATGAGTGGTATTTTGCAAAATGATACTTTCCTATATGAGGATTTTTATAGATAAAAGCTTAACTTATTGATCACCATACTATGTGAGATAATTTTCAAATAGTACTATTGCAGAGTTATAATGGAAAGAAGTCAAAACATATATATCATACCTGTGAACTCGTTCATCCCTAGAGAAAAAATCCTAAGCTTTTTCAAACTCCCAATTTCACTTGGTATGTTGCCATTAAAATGATTTCTAGGTAAGCGAAGATCCTCTAGTTCCTTGCACTTACATATATTTTGTGGGATTTTCCCATAAAGTTGATTTGATGAGAGAAAGAGTGATTTAAGCTTTGGCATATCATCGTTGCATATATAATCTAGAAGTCCACCTTTTAGGTTATTATCTTTGAGATTGATTACTCTTACATAAGACACATTGAAGATACCATGTGGCAGAGGGCCTATTAACTTATTATACTCTAAATTTATGCTTTCTAAGAAAGATAAATTGCCTATCTCTTGAGGAATAGTCCCACCAAGAAAATTGTGTCCCACATCCAAAGTTTGTAGCGTTGAAGTATTGGACAAAGATAGAGGAATGGTGTCAAAAAGGAGTTATTATTCAGATGTATATGTTGAAGTTTGGATATAGTCCCAAGCCATGATGGTATTTCTCTTGAGAAGAAGTTAACCCCCATGTAAATCTCTTTCAAATGATGCAATTTAGATAGCTCATTTGGTATATAGCCAGTGAAATCATTGAAACTAATATCTAAAGATTGAAGAAACGTTAAAATTTCAAGTTGTGGAGCAATAGTTCCTCCAAATTTAAATTGAAAAATATCTAGAGCTACTACTCTATGGTATTTGGTACCACAAGAGCCACTAGATGAGCAACAAATGGATGTGTTACTAGACCAATTCTCGATTAAAATACCACGAGGGTTTGAAGTGATGAAATTTTTGAAAGTAAGTAATGCACGTTGATCAATGGTAGGGTTGAAAATTATTTTGACTATGCAAAGTGTGACGCTGTCCAATAATAACAATAGAGCAAGAGCAAAGAGAAAACAAGAATTGATCCCCACTCAATAGGTATCTTGTTATCGAATTGATGTGTTACATTGATGCATGTTCTTCTGTGTATATGTAATGTTAGAATACATAAAGGAGAGTCCTTTTTTAATTAATACATAATGGAAAGGTCAGAAAATCTGGAAAACAATATCATTGCATTAGACTCTTAACAGTAAGTCAAACTTGTGTTTCACGACTTTAGAAGAACTGTGAGTGTGTTTTTGAGTGTGTTCGTATTTTTTTTTTAATCCAAAATGTCTAAAGACATAGAATAAATATACTTAGTATTAGTATTTAGCTTCTCCAATTTCTATTACGTGATCTGCAGCGAAGAGAGAAACCCAACAAATACTTTATAATGCAAGGAGCAATATTTTATGTGTTGTTTTTCTACATTGGAATGGTCAACTTTTTCAACTAAGCTGAAATCTTTGAGCGACGAATTCTTTTCTTGGAATGGAACCAAATTGAGTGCAAGTTGTTCAAGTTGATCTTTTTCAATAACTTTTTAAGGGAATTCACCTTCTACATATACTCCATGAAATGGTATACCAGAAATAACTCCAAAGGGAGTACATGCATGGCTACATATCTAAAGTGTATTTGATCCCCAATCAATTATCTTATAAGAAAATATTTAATGCACCTAGCGTATATTCTTAAAATGGAGTAAGAGATGAAGCATGAATTAGAATAGATGATTTAAACTATTACCCGCACTTTGGATCCTCTATTACATTTCATAGTTCATTTTCTATTCCAATTTAATGAATATATATATGTCAAGTGTATCTGATCTCGAACCAATTAATTTTTATGAGGAAATATTCATTGCATTTAGTATGTATTTTTGGAATAGAATATGAGATAAAATATAAATTAAACTTAAAAATCTAAACTGCTTTAGCTTAACAGGATACATATGACCTGGAACAAAAATTAGGAAATGGGAAATTATGGAATCATACAAATTGACCCTCCTCTCTTGCACAAACTGCTTTAACTTAATAGGGTACATACATATGTATATTGGTATTAAGTTACCATAATAATATTTTTATAGCTTGTCATATAGTAGCCGACCAGAGGAATGCTAAGTGCATTTGCATGTTGCCAAACGAGAATACAAATTTAATTAGACCATTAATTTTCATCTGGTAAGAATAGTATATATTAATAAATTTGCACGATCACAAGTGTACTTAGCATTCCTCGGGTCATGAATATTTGACAACAAAACTGCACATATTTGTATCCAAAATGTTTCTCTCATCCAAGAAAAATGACTGATTAATTGAGTTTGAGCATTTTAAACACAATTAAAAGAAATTAGTGAACTAGAAATTTAGAAAGCCCGTCAACATTTGCAATAGAATTAATGGTTGGCAACTTAATCTCTATGAACCCTTAGAATTGGTAATATTGAAATTGCCACGGATTATGTTTAGCGATAAGAATTTTTAATTTTTTTCATAATAATAAATTTTTAAGTTTAATAGACGTACACAAGAGATGTATATAAAGTATCAAAATTGAAAATTACTGACAACAATTCTATACAAGTTGTTATTGCTAATAACTTGTGATATATAGTAACAATTGATTGACAATAAATATTGCCCCAATAACTCAATCACTATTATACATAGATGAGATCAGGTAACAACTTTTGTTTTATCTTAATGGTGCAAGTTTTGTATGGAAAATAATGGCATCCACTTTCTTTGGAATATAAACTGCATCGTTTCGTGGTGGACTAGATTTGTTCTATAAATTGGGACCCTTTTTTTGGTCATTTTATCACAAATTAGATTAATTCTATAAATTGGGACCATTTCTATGTTCTTTTGTTTGGATTAATTGTGGGATGCAAGGGAAAGAGACGAGGGTCACTTCATCAGCCCCATTACTATTGTTTGTGGCAAATGTTTTTGGTCATCAAATAGAATCATATTTAATCTATTTTGCACAAAATTTTAGCACATTTGGTCTATCGGCCTAAAACAATTTGGCCAAATAATTGCCCAGTCAACATCAATTGGGTCTAATTTTTAAGAATTTTGTGACATTTGTCGTTCAACTCCACATCACTATCCATGTCATCCACCACATCAACCAAGTGACTGAAACCAAAATAAAAAAGGCTAAGGGAAAAATAAATAAATAAATAAATATATTAAAGAATATTATTTTTAAGATATATATAGACATATATAAACAAATAATATATAATATAATATATATATTCACACACACAAAGGCATCCTACCCACACACTCCCTCCATGACTCGCCACCAGACTAGCAGCAGCGGCTGTGGCCATTACTGCCGTGGCGACAAGTGGCCACTCTTGCCAATGGGTGGGGTAGGGAAAGGGAGGGGAAAGGAATATATGTAGGGAAGGGAGGTGGGTGGGGAGGTATGCCAGCAGCCACTGCTCATGGGCAACATGAGCAGTGGCTGCCCATGGCTGTGGGAAGGGTAGAGGTTGGGGTTGGGGGGTTGGGAGGGATAAATAAGGAAGATGATATTATTAACTATATTAATATTATTAAATTTAATTACTTTAATAAATTATTTATAAACAATATTACTAACAAATTATTTTAATTATTTTTAAATACTATTTATTATTTAATATTATTAAATATGAAATATTATTTTAATTTTTTGTTTTGAAATTGTTTATCTATTTTATTTTTAATTAATAAATAATTCATTTAAATTTATTTAAATTGTTTTAGAGATATTTGTTATTTTAAAATTATTAAATATATAATTCAATTAATAAATATATTTAGTATTTAATATTATTAAACTTATTTATTTAAATAAATTATTTTAGATATGTTTACTATTTGATATTACCAAATATGTGATATAATTTTATATTTTCATTATTTTTAACCATTTATTATTTTATTATTAATTAATAATAGATTTATTAAATTTTAATCAATTTTTTTGGAAATATTAATTATTTTAATATTATTAAACATATAGCTAAAAAATAATCAAAATTATATTATTATATTAAATTTGATTATTTGAATAAATTATTCATATACATAATTAAATTAAATAATTTATTCTCAATCACGTTTATATTTAATATTATTAAATATTATTTTAATTTTCATTTAAATTGTTTATTAATTTTATTTTTAATTGTTAAATAATTCACTTAAATTTATTTAAATTTTTTAGATATGTTTATTAATTTAGAATTATGAAATTTATAATTCAATTGATAAATAAATTTAGAATTTAACATTATTAATACATTTAATTAATTAAATAAATTATTTTAAATATATAACATTATTAATTAAACTCTTTTAGATATGTTTATTATTTAATATTATTGAATGTGTGACAGTTATTTTAGACTTTTGTTATTTTTAATTTATTTATTACTAATTAATAAAAATACTAGACATTACACATGATGGATGATTTGGCCTTGCATGATAAGGACTGAAACTCTCAAATTTGAAGCCCAATTGAAGCTGGCTTGGCACTGTACAGGCTCAATTGAAAAGTTTTGAGTCCGAAGGACCAAATGTGCAAAAAATTGAACTCAATGTGTGAAAATTTTATGTGTAATAGATCAAATATGTTAACTCCACATCAAAATAAATTGAAATTGAAATAGACAATAATTAAGAAACTAAAATTGCAATTTTCCCAACTCCTCAAGAATGACATGGAATCAAACCTCGTAATTGTCTCAACAGTGCTAAATATTAGAATTCCAAATTCAGACAAACTATCACCTAACGGTCCAAGCGGTGTCCATTTAGTTCGCCAGCAGAGGCTTAGTTCTTCAACCAAAGATGGTGCTAATTCCTTTCAGACAATTAAAGTTGACTTGCCTTGTAGCAATAGGATTTTTTTGTTATGCATTATTCTACTTTAGAGTTGTATTTGTTTTGACTTGGTGGAGAACTTGAAATCCCTGCTTTCTTTCTATTTCACAATTTCCCCCCCTGAAAGCTCACTTGAATTAGTTACTAGTCAAATAGTTTTTCGCTCGCTCGACTTTATAAGGCAGTTTCAATTTTGAACTCACTGTTTTTAAGTCATCAAAAGTCTTAGTATATTATTATAGTATATAATTTTTACTAATGAAGGCATGGCGAACTACAACACTATCCACAGAGAGTTGAGTTGCTGTCCAAGATCTATCTATGCCTAAACATAATTAAATTGCTTGACCAAGAAAGGCCCGATTATGAGTGGTGGTTTTCCATGGGCTTTACTTAAAAACCTGAAAATTGGAAAACTGCAAAACCCATCGTTTGATATCACAATTAGATTAGATCTCACCTGTATCATCCATAAGTCATATTAGATTCATCAAAGTATATTTATTGTATTCCTCAATATACTGCAATTTGTGGTGATGATAAAAGATTCAAGTATCATATCCACATGCATATACATTTGTGTTATATGTTAAATACCTTTGATACGATGCAGGGATGTTTTATGTAAAAAAGTGAGGGAAAATGCAAGTTTTATATGATACTTTGAACAAGAATAGAAGCTCAACAACAACGCATATTTTTCTGAGCCATTAAAGTATATATCAAATTCATAGATAGAAAACACAACACTTAAAATCTAATTCAAGCAGCCTTATTCTTTTACATAGAAGTCATGCAAGAACACTGTTCTTATCAATAACTATTATCTCCAGCAGTGGAAATTGCATTTATTTGATGTTTTCTAGTCTCTGCTAAAAGTCTGGCTTTGATCCTCTGGAGAGCTGCAACTGTTTCAATCATGTTAATTCTTTCCTCAGGAGAAATTGCTAAGCATTCCATTGATAACTGAAGAATAGATGAGATGCATTGCACCTTTGCATTGAAATGTTGATCTTCTCTCTCCAGCAAACTAGGGGCCACGAGTTGAGTTATTGCATTCTCTTGTAATGCTTCACTCACCCAATCTTTCAAGCTCATTTCTTCAGTAAATATATCATCTGTTGGCTTCTTTCTTGTAAACATCTCCAACACCATTATGCCATAACTGTAGACATCTCCATTTGTCGATACTTTCCCTTCTGATCCATACTCTAATTCATGTACCAAAATATCCATCATTAGAAGATTCAATTTTTGAGAATTAGTTAAAAAAAAAAGGAAACCTATAAAGAAACAAATTGAGAGAAACTATTGAACATTACCTGGTGCTGTGTAACCAATCGTCCCTAAGGTTTTGGTTCGAACCACAACCTCACCTTCATCAAAGAGCTTGGAAATACCAAAATCACTAATGTGAGCAATCATGTCTTCATCAAGCAACACATTGCTTGGCTTCATATCACAGTGAACAATGGGGAATGTATGACCATGATGAAGATATTCCAAGGCTAACGCAACATCTATTGCTATTTTTAGTCTTTCCATTATATCTAGACAATACCTGTCAGAATATAACCATTTCTCAAGACTCCCATTTGGCATGTATGCAAGAATCAGGGCTTTGAATTCGGTGTTACTACAACAACCAATTATTTGGACTAAGTTCCTATGTCGAATGGTGCCTAGTATTTCACTTTCAGTTTCAAAGCTTTTGGCTGCACCTTCCAATTGCAAGTTGAAGACTTTTACTGCGACATTTAATCCATCAGAAAGTGTCCCTTTGAATACCGAACCAAAGCTTCCTCTTCCAAGTAGGTTGGTTCCACTAAAGTCACTTGTTCCTCGTACAAGTTCTCTATGTGAAATTCTTCTCCAAGCAATACGCAGTAAAATAACAACTGGGACCAAGGGTGGTACTTTGCTTCGTTTTTGTCTCCTTATGAGCATAAGTACGATGATCACCAAAATGAATGTTGAAATGATGGGAGGCACAATATACTTTACAATCTTTGATTTTCTTGATCTTCTAAGATATACAACACAAGGATGAACTTGAAATCTTGTTGCACCACATAGAGCAAAGTTGTGAAAAAATGATTGAGCAATGAAATTGACAAAAGGGCCCCCTGTAGGAATCTCTCCTTCCAATTTGTTGTAAGAGACATTAAGATATTGAAGGTAGAGGAGATTCTCCAAAGACTTTGGGATCACCCCAGAAAGATCATTATTAGACAGATCTAATGATTTCAAGTTTATAACATTTCCCTAGGATTGAGGAATAGGACCTTCAAATTTATTATGTGCCAAAGATAGAAACTCTATTGACTGGGAACTACCAATTAAGCTTGGAATATCACCTGAAAACTGATTAAAGGATAAGTCCACTTTGTTGATTACCTTCAAACCTGCAATCTTAGATGAAAGTTGACCACTCAAATGGTTTGAGGACAAGTTTAGAGCCAAGAGGTCTCTGAGATTCCAGAAGGTAGAAGGTATGGTGGAGTTCAACTTGTTTGAGTCTAAGTAGACATTTCTCAAGGATTTAAGTTCACCAAAGCATTGAGGTATTGGACCTGTGAGCATATTATCACTCAGGTATAAGTCCCCTAAATTGCTCATCCGGCAAAGATTTGGGGGAATATATCCTTGTAGTTGATTTTCATATAGAGCTATTCCTTGGAGGTGCTTTAATTTCCCAAATGTTGTTGGAATAAACCCTGTCAACTCATTTCCAGATAAATGTATATTTATCAAATTGCTCAAGTTTCCAATCTCAGAAGGAATTCCACCCTTTATGTTGCATTGAGTTGCCCAAAATGTCCCAAGAGAGGTGGATAAATTTCCAATTGAAGCTGGGAGAATACCACTGAGTGGATTTTCTGATATCTCCAAGTCTTGCAAATGTTGGCAATTAGATAGTGAAGAGATCAGAAATGCCAAATCTCCCGTCAAATTATTTCCCCATATTAGAAGAATATTTAAGAGTCTAAAATTACTAAAGTCAGGTATGGAGCCACTGAATAAGTTGCTATTCAAGGACAAAATAATAAGCTTAGAAGCATTGGTGATAGAGCTTGGAATTGGACCGCTGAGTCTGTTATTGTTCAAATCAAGCTCTTCCAAATTGGAAAGCGGATTAATCCCCAAAGTTGAAGGAAGAGTGCCTGAGAAGTCGTTGAAGAAAAGTCCAAGTATCTTTAAGGTCGATATGTTGAAAAGGGAAGATGGGATGGAGCCAGATAAGGAATTGGAACCCACATCGAATTCCTTGAGGCAAGCTAGATTGCCAAGCTCATGTGGTAATTCACCTATAGAAAACATACATATAGTATGAATTACTTTTTTATTTTGTTCTGCAAAATATTTTCTAATTTATGATAGATGTATATATATATATATATATATATATAAAAGTATCAATTTGCAAATATTATTAAATCTAATTAAAGCAATATATATTAATGAGAGAACACCAATAATCAAGGAATGTAATGTAATTTTAAACAACATATCTGTCTTTTCAAATATATTAATATTTTGATATTATCAAGTCATTTCATTAATAGAGAATTTTAACTACTTAATACTTATCATTATACCATGCACAAACAACATTAAATGATTCAACTTGAATGAAACATGAAAAGTATTATTATGAGACCTCAATCGCAATTTTCTACACAAATATTAAATTAAGATTAAGCATTAGTACTAATTAATTAATTTCTGATTAAAGATTAGGTATACAAGAGCTATGCAATTAAGCATGCATCTTATATTTGTCAATCTAGAGGTATTTGTATAATATCTTCAAGCTCTTGTGGTGCCAAAATTTGAAGAGAAAAATTGTTTGAGAGCAGAAAATCAAAGAATATGTAATGCCCTTGACGTCTCACAAATAAATGATGCACACAAGTTGTTAAGAATATATACCTGTCAAGTTATTATTTCTAAGGTATAGATATTTCAAGGAAGTGAGGTTTCCAATTTGTTTTGGTATGCCACCTGTGTAAGTTAATTTGCTATCATAAGGGAATAATCATTTGACAACACAGAAATCAAAAAGTGCTTGTTCAAGGTGTTAAATTAATGTACGTACCTATCAAGTTATTTTCATAAAGGAATAGATATTCCAAGTAAATGAGGTTTCCAACTTCCTTTGGTATGCAACCTGTAAGTTTGTGAAGCTTTCATACAAATTATTTTTCCATAGCAGTTACTGAACTTGAGTGAAACACAAAAAATATTATCATCATGAGATCAATCAAAATTTTCTTCTTGAATTAATAAATTAATATTAAATATAATTAGTATTGATTGATCAATTGCTGATTAGAGATTACAATGGAGCTAAGCAAGCATCTAATATTTTTCAAGCTAGGTAGATATATCAAATTTTGGAATATATTCATTTTCTAATTAATGTATATTTTACATTTAGATTGATTTCTTTTTGAATAAAGTGACTTCGAAGAAATTACTTTAAATTGAATGTAAAATCTTCACAAAAAATTAAGTCAAGCAAATAAGAATTTAGACAATGAGAAGAAAGATTTCACTTATCCGTAGATTATAATTAACAACTTCAATTAGTATTTGAAAATATGTTATACAAGTTCTCAAATACACGTCAAGTTGTTATCATCTAAGGTATAAAAGTACTTTATGGCAATATGATTTTTAGCCTCAATCAATAATGATGATGATCAAAGGTGTAAATGTATTTTTTTTCTTTTCCTTTTTTCTTTTCTTTTTTGCATATGTTGCTTTTTCTCATCATGTGGTGTTAAAACTCTGTTAGATAGTGAATAAAATAACAAAAGAAAAGATATGGAACATTTATAATATAAGTTTAATGATTAATTAGGTCACGGGTAAATATTTTATAATTAAGTAATTAATTAACTTTAATATAAAATACATTTTTGTAGGTTTCCTTATGTATTTTTTTAGCAATTTAATTAAGTGGTGACCATCTTAAATACATCTGTAATTAGAAAATTAATTTAAAACTATGGAATGTTTTATTAAACTTATTTAAGAGATCTTATAGACTCTTATATCTTATAAGATGCTTTTAAAACTTATAAAATATTAGAGGGCTTTTGATTAAATTTATTTACAAAAATTTATAAGCTTATAATTTTATCAGATTACGTACAAAGGAGCTAATGGCAAATCTTCTATTTTTCAAGCTAGAGATATTGATGTCATAACTTCAAGCTCTTGTGATGCAAAAATTTGAAGAGAAAAATTGTTTGAGAGCACAAAAATCAAAGAACACATAATGACCTTGTCATGTTACAAACAAATGATGCACAAGTTGTTAAGAATGTATACCTATCAAGTTATTATCTTCAAGATATAGATATTTCAAGGAATTGAAAATTTTAATTTATTTTGGTATACCACATGTAAGTTTGTTATCATAAGAGAATGATTATTTGAGAACATAGAAATCAAAAAGTAATTTTTCAAGGTATTAAACTAATGTGTGTGCCTATCAAGTTGTTTTGACTGAGATTTGTATCTTTCAAGTAAATGAGATTTCCAACTTCCTTAATTACTGTGCCACCTATAAGTTTTTTAACATTAATTCCTTATAAATTATTTTTCCAAAATAATTATTGAACTTGAATGAAACATGAAAAATATTAGTATGAGATTAATCACAATTTTCTACTTGAATTAATAAATCAATATTAAGTCTAATTAAAGCAATGTGCATTAATAAGAGAGCACCAACAATCAAGCATCATAATTTTTTCAAACAATACTTTTTAGATACATTAATTTTGAGTCAATATTGATCATTAATTAATAGAGAATCAACTGTAATTAGTACTTATTATCATATTTATATAGCAAATGATTAAACTTGAACGGAACTTGAAAAATATTATTATGGTATCAACTACAATTTTATACTCAAATTAATTTAATATTAAATATTAGTGCTAATTGATCAATTATTGGTTACAGATTACACACAATGAAGCTTAGCGCGTCCTATATTTTCCAAGTTAGCTAGAGATCTCAAATTTTGGAATATTTATTTCCTAATTGCTATTATTTCATATTTTCTAACATTAAATGAATTTATTAAGATGTCAAAAATAAGTACTTTATTAAGATTTCAAAACCAAGTAAAGAATTTCTTATTTTTTCTAAAAGGATTTATAAAATTCTAAACATATTATTTTGAAATCTTACAAGCTTATTTTTAAAAAGGGGAAAATATTTTTTTCATCCTATAAGATTTTTCAATTTTCAATTTTGTCCTATATCTTATGAAATTAAAAAATTAGTCCTATAAGTATAAAAAGATTTGCACATTTAGTCCAATTTCTACTGTTATTAGAAACATTGGCTGAAAAATCCGATGTGGCATGTTAGAATATTTTGAAATTGGTGATTTTACTTTGTTGGCACCTACCTGTGTTTTTTTGCCATGTTGATAAAAAATTAATTGACATGTTTAATATTAGTTGGCTTATTTTATTTATTTTATTACTTAGTTGGTAATATAAATTTTGAATTTATGATATATATTTACATATATAAATATATTAATAAATATATATTTATATAATTAATAATTATTTTTTACTTAAGAAAAAAATTTAACTTTATATATACAAATAAATAAATAAATAAACTAAAGAGTTAAAAAAAAAGGAAAAAAATTCCAATCCCACCCTCTTGGCAGCTGCTGGCCAGATGGCCGCCCACGCTGCCGCCTGGAAGCTCGCTAGGCCACCTAGCCAGATTTGACCAAGTGGTGGCTATGGACATAGGTTGGCCATGGCTGGCTATGAACTAGCTGGCTAATAGCCTTGGCCAAGCTTCCAGACATGGCTGCATGGAAGCTTGTTGGGCCACTTGGCCATGCCTGGAAGCTTGTTAGGCCACCTAACTAGATTGCTCGTAGCTAGCCATGGCTAGCCTAGGTGGTTGTTTTGTTTTGGAGAGGGAGCAACGATAGGGGGTACTGACAGTGACAATAGTATTTATATATACGTGCATGTATATATGTATATGTAATATATTTTTATATTAATATATGTGTATATATATGATATTAAAAATTATATATTTATAATAATATTTATTTATATACATATATGTTCAACTGTGTATATATAATTGCTACTAATATTAATTATATTAATATTAATTCCATTAATAGTGTTTACTACTATAATTAGCAATATTAATTTTATGATAGTAATATTAATAATAATTGAGATCATATTAATTATAATTTTAATTATATTCATAATATGTAGTATTAATACATAATTCATAATATTACTAGCAATAATACATAACACTAATAGATATTAATTATTAAATTAATTTTATTATTTTTATTAATATAATTAATCAAAAGAATAGTAATATTAATATTATCAATGATAACAATGATATTATTATTATAATATTATTATCTAATATTATTAGTATTATCATTAATAATAATAATAATAATAATAATAATAATAATAATAATAATAATAATAATAATAATAATAATAATAATAATAATAATAATAATAATAATAAAAGTCCAAATAAGCAAATACTTCTTCCAACAAGACAAAAAAAAGTTATGTCAGTTGAAAATTTGCCACCTAAGCAAAAATCCCCAAGTTCAACAAAACTCAGCATGCCACATCAATATTTCAAGTTAATTTTTCTAATTTTGGTTGATATTGGACTAAATATGCAATTTTTTTATACTTACAAGACTAGCTTTTTAATTATGAAAAATATAGGACAAAATTCAAAATCGAAAAATCTTATGGAACAAAAAAATTATTTTCCCCTTTTATGTATCTTGTAAGTCCATAAACATATTATAAAATATTTTGAAGGACTTATAATTAGCTCACCTACACAAGCTAACACTCTGTTATGTTATAATAAAAGAGTGATTTTTCATGTTATAGTACCGGCAAGTTTGTTACAAAAGAGTGATAATAGAAGAGTAAATTATGTTATAATACCTACAAGTTTTTTATTATCAATACGATACTTGGAAGAGAATAATTGTTTGTGTACTAGGAAATTAAAGATTGATTTTCAAGCAATTAAACATACATGTGAAGTTGTTCATATAAACATACAAGTATTTCAAATAAGTGAGGTTTCCAATATGACACTTGCAAGTAATTTATTGCATATTATGTAATAATGCAATGATAAAAGAGAATAATTGTTTGAGAACATAAAATATATGTATATCACAATTGGTTTGTGTCCATTTCAAGGAAGGAAGCTAGAAGCATTGATGATGGAGCTTGGAAAAGCATTGATGAGTTTGTTATCACCCAAAGAAACATGAAAGCACCATATATAGTTGAAGGAACAGTACCAGAAAACTGATTTGATTGAAGGCCTATAGACTTCAAGGTTGATACATGGAAGATGGAAGATGGGATGGAGCCAGATAAGTCATTGTCATATACAACCAATTCCTGAAGGTAAGCCAGATTGCCAAGCTCTTGTGGCAATTCACCTGTAGACATAATGTCAATTTCAAATTTTATTAAGCAAGTATAGTTCTCTAAACATGATGTAAATAAGTATTGAAAATTTCAAAATATTAAATAAAATGAAACTTTCCTACATGAGGGTTTTTTTAAACAAATTACGTACAATTTGTTAAGAATTTGTACCTATCAAGTTATTATGTTCAAAGCGTAGATATTTCAAACAAGTGAGGTTTCCAACTTGTTTTGGTATGCCACCTGTAAGTTAATTCGTTATCATAAGAGAATAATTTTTTGAGAACATAGAAATCAGAAAGTGATTTTCAAGGTGTTAAATTAATATAAATGTACCTGTCAAGCTGTTTTCATAAAGGTAGAGATCTTCCAAGTAAATGAGGTTTCCGACTTCCTTTGGTATGTGACCTGTAAGTTTGTGAAGGTTTGTTACAAATTATTTTTTCAAAGTTGTTATCCAACTTCAATGAAACATGAAAAATATTATTACAAGATCAATCACAATTTTCTATTGAAATTAATAAATTAATATTAAACATATTTAGTGCTGATGGAGAAATTTTCATTAGATATCACAATGGAGTTAAACAGGTATCTTATATTTTTCAAGCTAGCTAGATATCTCAAATTCTTAAATATATTTGTTTTGTAATTAATGTATATTTTACATTTAGGTCATAGATTTCTTTCTAAATAAAGTGATTTGGAAGAAGTTATGTTTAAATAAATAAAATCTTCACAAAAGATAAAGTCAAGTAAATGAAAGTTTAGATGATGATAAGAAAGATCTGACTTATCCTTAGACTACAGTTAACACCTAAGTTCAATTATCTAATGAAAAAAAGATATACAAACTTCCAAATACATGTTAAGTTGCTATTATTTAATGTATAAAGTAACTTTTCTTAGTGGCCATCTAGATTAGTGGCAAAAGTCTCATGCATACAATATCAGATCAAGGATTCAAAACTAATGAACTTCTAGCTAAGCAAGCACGCATGATGCATATAATATTTGTTAGGCTAGAGGTATATTTTATAGCATATCTTCAAGATCTTGTGGTGGTAAAAGTTGAAAAGAATAATTGTTTGAGAGCCCAACAATCAAAGAATATATAATGACGACCTTGTCATCTCACCAAAAAAAATAAAAAAATGATGCAAAAGAATATATACCTGTCAAGTTATTTTCTTCAAGATTTAGATATTTCAAGGAAGTGAGGTTTCCAATTTGTTTTGGTATACCACCTATAATAAGAGAATAATTGTTTGAGAACAGAAATCAAAAAATAATTTTTTAGGGTGTCAAATTAATGTATGTACGTGTCAAGCTATTTTCAAATAAGTATAGACTTTCCAAGTAATGAGGTCTCCAATTCGTTTTGGTATACCACTTGTAAGTTTGTTATCATAAGAGAATAATTGTTTGAAAATATGGAGATTAAAAGATGTTTTCTCTAGGTGTTCAATTAATGTATGTACCTGTCAAGCTATTTCCATTAAGGTCTAGAACTTCCAAGTAAATGAGGTTTCCAACTTCCTTCGGCATGTGACTTGTAAGTTTGTGAAGCTTCCTTACAAATAATTTTTTTAAAGTAGTTATCGAACTTGAATGATACATGAAAAATATTATTATGAGAACAATCGTAATTTTCTACTGAAATTAATAAATTAATATTAAACTTAATTAGTACTAATTGATCAATTTCTGATTTGAGATTACAATGAAGCTAAGCAAACATCTCATATTTTTCAACCTAGCTAGATATCTCAAATTCTAGAATATATTTATTTCCCAATTAATGTATATTTTACATTTAGGTCATAGATTTCTTTCTAAATAAAGTGACGTAGAAGAAGTTACTTTTAAAAAAGTAAAATCTTCACAAAAAAATTAAGTCAAGTAAATAAAAGTTTAGATGATGAGAAGAAAGATCTCATTTATCCTTAATCAACAACTAACACCTAAGTTTAGTTATCTAATGAAAAGAGATATACAAGTTTTCAAATAAATGTTAAGTTGTTACTATTTAAGATATAAAATAATTTTTTTTAATGATCATTTGGCATAGTGTGGCATAAGTCTCATACATAAAGTGTGAGGTTAGAAATTCAAACTTAATGAATTTTTGGTGTGCATGCGTATAAATAAAAAAACGTGTAAAGTAATTTTCATTACTATGATTCTTGGCCGAAATCTGTAATGGTAATTTTAGAGGACGATCAAAACTTTAAATGTCATGCTTTTTCTTCTTTTCATATGTTGCGTTGGTCTGATCATTACAATGTGGTGTTATAATTCTATTAGAAAAAGAATAAAAATCATTAGTTCACTATTAAATATTTTATAATTGAGTAGTTAATTAAGTATAATACAAAATATGTTTGGTATGCTTCCAAGTTCATTTATTTGGGTTTGGAGTTAATTAGCTAGGGCTAATCATAAACATTTGCCAAATTAGAAAATTAATTTAGACTTGGAGAGTATTTAGCTACACTTATTTAAAAGATCTTACACAAAAAAAGTGCGTATAAAAAGAAGAATAATTATCTGTTGAACATGGAACTCAAGAGTGATTTTTAAACTACTTGTGAAGCTGGTCCTTTGAAGGTTTAGATAGTTTAAGTAAGTGAAGTTTCTAATTGGAACATACAAGTTTGTTATTATGTAACAATACAATGCATAAAAAAAGAAAAATTGTTTGAGAATATTGAAAATGTATATGAGTGGTATTTTGCAAGATGAAACTTTTCCCAAATGATAATTTCATTAGATAAAGAGCTTAATTTATAGAATACCAAGCAAATTGAGATATTTTCAAATAGTACTGTTATAAAAGCATACAAAAAAATCTAAAAATATCATACCTGTGAACTCATTTGACCATAGAGATAATATCCTAAGCATGCTCAAACTCCCAATTTCACTTGGTATGTTGCCGTTGAAACGGTTGTTAGGTAAGCGAAGATCCTCAAGTTCCCTGCACTTGTAAATATTTGGTGGAATTTGCCCATAAAGCTGATTGGATGAGAGAAGCAGTGATTTAAGCTTTGGCATATTATTGTTACATATATAATCTGAGAGTCCACCTGATAGATTATTAAATCTTAGAATAATTGCTTTCATAGAAGATATATTAAAGATATCATATGGTATGGGGCCTATTAATGTATTATGCTCTAAATTTATAGTTTCTAAGGAAGATAAGTTGCCTATTTCCTGTGGTATATAGCCACCAAGAAGATTGTGTCCCATATTTAAAGTTTGTAGGTTTGAAGCATTGAATAAAGATGGAGGGATGTTGCCTAAGAAGGAGTTGTTGTTCAGATGTATGTGTTGAAGTTCATGTAAGGTTCCAAGCCATGATGGTATTTCTCCATTTAAGAAGTTAACTCCCGTGTAAATCTCTTTCAGCTGGTGCAAATTGGATAGCTCATTTGGTATAGAACCTGTGAAATTGTTGAAACTTATATCTAAAGATTGAAGAAATGTTAAATTTCCAAGATGTGGGACAATAGTTCCTCCAAGCTTGAAGTGAGAAAAATTTAAAGCTATAACTCTGTGGTGCTTGGTGCCACAAGAGACGCCAATCCAGTAACAAATGGATATATTACTAGACCAACTCTCTGTTAAAATGCCATATGGATATGAAGTAATAGTGCTTTTAAAGGCAAGTAATGCATGTTGATCTATGGTAAAATTGAAAAATATTGTAGCTAAACAGAATGTAATGCTATTTGATAACAATAGTGCAAGAGCAAAGAAAAAACAAAAATTCCCCATTCAATAAGTATTTTATATCGAATTTGTGAGGGCACCAAGTAAGGTAAATTAATGCATGCCCTAGTACATATATATAAAGAAATCTCAAGTGAAGATACTTATCTCCAGCACAATGAAAGTCTTTATCTATTGCGTGGTTGTAGGGCCAAATAAGACCAACCCGAACAACACGTTACAATATAGAAATTCCATTGAGGATAGTTGATAGATTTAAGTGGACTTTCGTATTGATCATGAGTCTTGATGACTCTGTATGGGTCATTATGTGGAAAGTGCAACATTTATGATAAGAAGAAAATCATCCTAAAGAAAATTAAATTTTCTGATTAATTCTCTAAAATTGATTGATCATTCTTATAGACCATTGATTTGATTGGTTAACTTAAGAAACACTTTAGTAATAGAAACATATCATTTTAAAACTAATCTATTTTACAAAAATGAATTCAAGTGGTAGGAAACAAAAAACTAAAATCTTTAATGATTCGAAAAGATGTGAGGGCTTGTGGAAAGTCATACTGATATTTTTTGCCTATCCATATCTGCTATACATACACACACATATATAATATATTAAATTAGTCATACGTATCTAAATCATCTTTTAGGTATGAAACAACATAATATTTGTAAAAGTTAATGACTTAAATCAAACAGAATTCGAATCAAACAGGTTGTCATCGTGAACAAGAAGAAAACACATGGACAGATTTTGGACCACTTGAAAGTTGATTGGCTTCATATATGCTATCTTAACCAAGTTGTTTTTCTACTATAAAAAATTAATTATCAAACTCATATTATATACCTATAAAAAAATTAATTATATTATATGTATTTATGTTCAAGAATATATACTTTATCATAATAATTAAGTTTTGCAAATTTAGTAGAGACATAAGAATTTTTTATAACTAATTAGTTGTCAATATTGAAAATTAATTATACAAACTAGAATGAGTTGTTATTATTCATATATAGTAATATATGTCCGATGATAATAAAAATTTCTAAAATTACTTGGTGATATTTGTGCTGTCCATGACAATTTATACTCAATTATTATCATTATTAAATTTGACAAATCGTTATAGTTATAAAATAAAAATTATTACTAGTTAAATATGCATATATAAATTGAGACAGCGATATTTTTTAACTTGAAAATAGTTAATTTGTGTGGTTATAAGGTAGGCATATGGAAGTTGTTGGATAACTATGTTATGATCTATATTGATATACTGCTCCAACCTCCGAGAGAAAAAGGACCCCATGGTTGAAAATTTCTTACTTGACTAAGACCTCAAAGTCGGTTAATTTCTTTTGTCTTCTTTAATTGCTTGACATCAGCCAAAATTATTGGAGGGACACACCGCCATAATCCTTTGTGAGTGGGAAATTTGTTTCAAGACAATTCCACCAAAATAAATAACTTAAATATTATTCAATTTCAAGAAATTATAATGGAAAAAAATTATCATTACATTGGACCTGTAATAGTGAGCTACTTGACTTTCGTGTCCCCATTGCATTAGTGGAAGTAGAAGTTTTTGGAGTGGAGTGATCATGACATTACACAAATTCTTATTAGAATTTCAAAGAAAAGTAACTGTTAAAAAGCATTAAGAAATGAGATGTAATTAGTGCATATCAAATGAAATTGATAT